>CABHPR010123036.1:0-19407 GCA_902168415.1 Peromyscus melanophrys
TCTCCATCCAGGAAAGGGCATGTTTCCTATGAGTATCAATAAAACACTGGCATATCAAGTTGCATGAAAACTGTGCACCTCCCCATGTTAAGGCTGAACAATGCAAATCAGTATGAGGAGTAGGGTACCAAAAGCCAGTACAAGAGCTGGAGACAGTCCCTTTTCCCACTGATAGGAGTCCCAAAATAGGATCAAGCTATACAACTGTAACATCTATGCAGAGTGCCTAGGTCAGTCTCATGCAGACTCCCTAGTTGTCAGTTCAGTATCTGCGAGCTCCTCTGAGCCCAGGCTAGTTGACTGTGTGAGCCCTCAGTGAATCCTTGACCCCTCAGCTCCTACATTCTCCTCCTCTGCAGGATTTCTAAACTCCACCTAATGTTTAGCAGTGGGTCTCTGAGTCTGCCCCTATCAGTTGCTGGATGACACATCTCTGATAACAATTGAGTCAGGCACTAATCTGGTCCCTTGAGATGGCCAGTTCAGGTTACTTATCTGCTGTTGCTAGGAGTCTAAGCTGGGGTCCTCCCTGTAGACTCCTGGGAGATTCTCCTATGTCAGGCTTCCTCCCAATCCTCAAATTCTTCCCCGCCCCTCCTTTTAGTCCCCCTTAGCACTCTTCCCTCCGTGCTCCGCCCCCAACCTGATCGCTCAAGTTCCCATCCCCACCTGCCCTCAGTCCACTTATGAACTTTCTTCTTTTACCCTTCCCAGGGATATCTGGATGTCGCCCCATGAACCCTCCTTGTTACCTTGTCTCTCTGGGACACTTGCTCAACTATGTCCATAGCATATTTATTTGAATATCCAGAACCTGGAAACAACCTAGATGTCCCTCTGCTGAGGAATGGATAAAGAAAATGTGGTACATTTACACAATGGAGTATTACTTAGCTGTTAAAAACAAGGGCACTAGGAAATTTGGAGGCAAATGGATGGAACTAGAAAAAAAAATCATCCCGAGTTAAGTAATCCAGACCAATAAAGACAAAGATGGTATGTACTCACTCATAAGCTGATAATAGGTGTAAAATATAGGATAAACATGTTATAATCCAGACTCAGAAAGGGTCATTTCTTGATGGCTAGTTAATTCTTCTGATAATTTATTGAGCAAATGACACAGAAAATAACAACAGCTATGAAAGACACATGAGTACTTTGTTCCATATACCAATCTGTGAAGTTACTGAGTCCACAGCATGGATATTTTAGTATCTTGACCGCAAAAAGAAAATATTGACATTTGATTCAAAGTAGTACAGTTCCAAGTTAATTAAAACTGTAAACACAAAGTGCTTAAGACATTTATAATCAACAAACTGCTTCATTTATTTAGACGTGTAAAATAAGCAAGGATAAAATCTGCAGCAGAAATGAAGGTGAGGTCAGTTATCAATACATTTCTGTATATTAATTATCTGTAAGAGGTTGAAGATTCTAATTACTATTGTGGAAAATATCGATATGCTATGGATTGGTAACACACATTGTTATTTTTTTCTTTGCTATAATAAAATACCTTAGACTCGGCAATATATAAATTGTATACATCTGTTGTTCAAGGTTTAGTGTCCAAGAAGTCCTGGAACATGCCATCTGGATTTGATGTCTGGCAAGGGATTGTTCCTTTCTTCAAAGACAGAAGATAATCCCTTCAAACTTCTACTGGAAGTCACTAACTATATCATGCAGAGACAGTAGTCAGGATTTAACACTTTTCACTGGCCCCTGCTAGCCTTACCACATCAGGTTTGGTATTTCAGCATATTAATTAAAGGAAATAACCACATCCAGATGATAACAGTGGCTGAAATAATTAAAATTTTTAAAGTGTCCTTAAAATAGGATATCATGTTCTCTACATGTCACATAACAATCTATTTACATATATTTATCAAAAGTCTAAGAATCCTTCTTCATCAGCAACAGTACAATAACTCTTGTGTACTGTGTCTTTGACTAAATTATACATTATTTAAGATATCCATTTGACCCTGATTGAATATAGTGACCTTAATGACTAGCACTTTGATTGGATGGAGAAGGAACTTAATTGATGCCAAAACAAATGAAGACTAATGTAAACAATATAGATTATATGTACATACAAATACTTAATGTGCATATTTATGTATAATTAGACAAAACAACTTTAAGTCATATTAACAAATTTGTCCTATGAGAATTAGAGTGTCACTGTTTTCACTGCAAATATAACAACTATATTTTGGGAAAGTTCTAAAACAGTACATAATCATTGCACACTAATATGCTCCCTGATAAACAATTAAGTTTTAACTAAGAAGACTCTACTGATATCAGAAAACAATTTATCATGCTAATTCAGAGTATAAGTGTATTTTTATTTATACAGGTTTTTGTATTGACAAGATAATCATATTTGTCTAAAAGTGATAGAGTGAAATACAATAAAATAAGGGAAGGGAAGGGGAGGACTTTTGTATTTTTACTATACCCTTAAATGATTGAGTTTGGGGACTCTAATATTAGTTTTGGAGAGCACAGTAAGTCCAAGTATAAAAACAGAAAAATGTCTAAAATCCCTTTCCAGAACAACTCCTGTAGAACAACTTCAAACATTATGTCATGGATCAAATCAACCAGCCTCAACAGGTATACATATGGTGCTCACAGCAGGGCTGCAAAAAAGAAATCACGCTGATACAACACTGTAAACATTAAGTCAGCAAAGTGAACACCCCGATCCCATGAGACAAGAGCCTCGTGGTGTCCGTGATGAAAGGAAAATAAGCAAATGAAATTATTTTACAATAACTTATTACTCCTCAGGATGTCAAAGTATAAACAAAAATTACTGCAAGACTCAGTTTCAAATCATAAGGCCGCCATATCCAACACTTGCTAGAGAAAACGGTAAAAGCCAAAGTGATGCTCCAATATCACATATTTTGAAATGTTTTAACTGAAAGAGATCTCTGAAATCATCGTGGATGTACTAGACTGAATATCTCTCCCAACCCACCAAAAAAAAAAAGTCCATGTTCAGATCCTTGGGACATCACGTTAACGGAAAAGAGAGTCTTTGAATCTCAAATTAGTTATGATCAAGCCATCCTGAATCACAGTGAGCCCCAATGCAGAGGTTTATAGTCTCATAAAACGAGAACAGACTGATACAGGAGCGAACATTTCACTAAGTGAAGTAATGGGTAGAGAAAAGAGTGACAAATCCACAAACCAAGGGAGAGCGAGGATTTGTAACCTCTGTGTGTGCTGGGAGCAAGGCAGCGAGCAAGCATCCTATGAACATGCAGAGGGATCAGCCCCTCACCGTCTGATTTCAGACTTCCAACCTCTACAGCTATGAGACAAGATATTCCTATTGTTTAAAGCTACACCTTTTGCAGTACTTTCTTGAGGCTTTCTGAAATTAATACACCAACCATGTCTTTTCTACAATGTGTAGAAAAAAATTGAGATATGGAGAAAATAATTTATTCAAGATCACATAACTAATTATTGTCAGAATATTAGATGCCACTACCTACCAAGTGGTTCTTTACTAGATTTATGATTGATTAGACTCATAGGAGCTGAGAGTATACTGAACATACACAAGAGGAAGCCTCGTGTTAGAATCCATTTCTTTTTGCATTGCGTTAAGTAATTTTAAGTGATCGCTTGAGAGGCAGATTCGCCATTGGTCAAGATGAGCCTGGGGCCAGCCTGTCCTGAACTTCTAGTCACCTCGGTGACCCTTTGGGACAAAAATGCCTACACACCACATGTGGTGTCTGTTTGGCTAAATTAAACACTTGTAAACTTGCAGCATAATTTGTGATGTACATGTGTAAAGGTTATATGACTGCTGGCTGTTTTACTTCTGATTTTTTTAATTTTAACTAACTGCAGCTGACCATTTACAATTGATGACGCTTGATCAAGGAAGTCTCTAGTCTTTATATAGGCTGTGGTAGAATAAAAAAGAATGATACTTTTTATCAAACTATTGATTCCTTAAAGACTCAGGACAAGTAAACATTTTATGAAATATTGAAACAAATACAAACATTAAACCATGATAATAGTTACAACTATAGATGTGGAGAAATCTATCATTCATGATTACTTTAACTATCAAAACTTATGTTAATAAGCTTTACTAGATAAGTGGAGACCCTTCAAACACACACAGAAATTACACCTGGCTTCAGACCCAATCTAGTATTTTTAGTTTATTTAAATCAATAAATTCAATTTTCATATGACGGCTGCCTTCCTAATTTTTTACCTAGTAGTTCTTACCCACTTTTATCTTCCAAGGTTTTTGAAGATGAGACAAAGGCAGAAAGAAAATTCATAATTCTTCCCAATTTATTTCCTACATTTAATAATTTATACTTATAAGCTATATAGTCAGCTGGATGATCAGTTTAAAGTAACAAATAATTTATAAGAAAATCAATAAAAACTAACTTTTGAAATTTAAGATATATTTTGAAATACGTGGACATTTAGGGACTTTAAATAAAGTAGTTTAGAATCTACAACTGAAGTTGAGAATTTCAAGTGTCACATGCCCTCCCGTTATCTTCATATTTCTCAAGTGACATTACAAACTTCCTGAATTTACAACTCTTAATATGTGATTATTGTAGAAAAAAATAATGTAACATTTTAATGGTTTTTGGAAACATTTATTTGGGACTTCTTTACCACCAGGCTCAGTTAAAGATTAGATTTAATAGAGTAAGAAAGGGCTGTTTGAAGTACAAATATTTTTACTATTAATTAGTATTTGTTAGCTACAAGCTTAAAACTTGTGTTTTTATTTTGTTTTTGTTTTTCCTTTTATTCAGCTTATCTCATACAACTTGGTGACTTTTTAACTCCGATGTGTTACATTATCTCCAAGGCTCATGCTCATTTTCACCATCTAAAAGGCAGGGAAACAAACCCAGAACACTTCAATGTGTGGCATCAAACAAAGGTTGTTATGGAGGACATAGATCAATGTATCAGCCATTTCTTTAACTTTTTACAATGTAGTTTTTACCTTGAATCTTGAAGACTTAGACAATCTTTCCCTTTGCCTTGATCAAGGCTGTTTGAGGCACATATTCAATTTTTCAGATTCTTGCTTATAATAGTGGATGCATAGAAAGGTTGCATATTCTTTTCACTTAGTGAATCTAGCTAATATAATTAATTTAGACTGGTATTTTCTCTTTCAGTTGCTTTTTATTCCATTCACCTTTTCCTCATCCCTTTTTTTCTAAGTATAAGTTCATTTTATCCATCTCTTAGTATGTTTTATTGACATGCTTTTTTGCTTGTTTGCTTGTTTTTAAGTAACTTTTCTATAGTATTCACTATTTTTAAATAGACACATTTAGTAACATATTACTGCATCAGTTATTTGAAATAAATCTTTTTTGCAATACTTTTTAATAATCTGAATTTAATATTTATAAAAGTCATGTATCCAGGTTCAGTGGATAGAAGAAAACAAGACCATTAAAAAATCTCCAGGTTACTATGATCATGTATAGAAGTGATTTGGTGGACTTCAAACATGTTTTTAAAAGTTAAAACCCACGCACGAACTTGAGCAGCCCTTTCTTCCTCTAGCAATGCAAATTCTACAATAAATCGTTATTTTGTTTACAAAGTTGCTTACTTTCGATTCCCATTTCTATCTCTGTTTTCAGCAGAGCTATGTCCATAGCAGAAGTCCCTCCAGATTCTTATTCACAGGAAGTTGAGACAGGTACTTAGCAGCTGGCTTACTTTAATTAGAATGAGCTTCTAAAAAAATTTTTTTGATTAAAAAAAAATGCCAGAAACAAAAGACAAACAAACAAACAAAAAAGCCAGGCGGTGGTGGCGCACACCTTTAGTCCCAGGACTCAAGAGGCAGAGCCAGGAGGATCTCTGTGAGTTCGAGGCCAGCCTGGGCTACAGAGCGAGATCCAGGACAGACACCAAACTACACAGCGAAACCCTGTCTTGAAAAAGCAACAACAACAACAACAAAAAAATGGTAGGAAAATATTTACATATTGGAGTGTTGGTGGGGCTTTACTATGTCTTCACACAAGAAGGGATCAATCTTGCCCCTCATCTAGCAAATGTTAGTAAATATGATGCTATGGAAGATACTTTGTCTTTCATATTCAGCTCTATTTTCTACCACTTAAAAAACTCAAAAATCTAAAATTCTATTTATTGAATTTTGCAGCTACCAAGGTTTTAGACAATGGTTGCTTAACATTGTTAGCCATTGTTATTTTTATAGATTCATTTTATATTTTAATGAATGATTTGTTCTTTGTAAAATCTCTAAATATATCATATTTATATAATATTTCTTCTATTTAATCAATTTAGTATAGTAAGCAACTTTTATGATGCCATGTCATTAAATTACTCTGCATTGAAATTCTTCCACCACCAACAATTACATTTTATGTATCCACCATCAGAAGGGACCAAATACTGTGATCACCCAGTGTGTGATAAACTATCATCCTGAGACATACTAGCTATTAAGGAAGGGGATAATTTAATGGCATTCCATTTTACTAGTAAAAAATGTCTTGCTGTTGCTGGGTGTGGTGGTGTATGCTTGCCATACAGGAAAATCAAAAATTCCAGATCTTCCTTCACTACATAGCAAATTTGAGGTCAGCAAGAGGGAAAAAAAGCAAGATCCTGTCTCAAAAATAAAACTGAATGAATAAGTAAATAAATACAAAAACTGAGCTTCATTGAGTGTAATTAATAAAGTGATGTTGAAGGGGTACTGAACTCGCTTTCACAACTCCACCCATGTTATATTTAAATGCCTTATTCACACGAAAATTCCCATTCATTTCACTGATGTGAATTCATTGAATGAAACTAGTTTAAAATAGAACCATTCATCTCTAAGCTTGAATACCCTGCCACATTCATAAAAACAGTAATCCACAAGTAAATACGATCCTTGAAATTATGACCAAGACTTAATGAAACTATGGAGAAAATACTGGCATGAATGCTCATAAACGCCTCCCCCACTAATTCTTTTACCCATAAAATGAATTTATCATATTATTTCCAATCAAGAATCTGTCAGCTACTAAACCATGTGTAGGAATGTGAATGAATGTTGAGTGAGAAATTGGGAAAGTGGATTTTTGCATGGGTGGCAAATTGTACAATGTTTTAAAAATTTATATTGCATTTTATATTAAAAACCCACTTAAAAAATATCCCTGGGACTTACATAGTTTAGGGCTGTAGGAGTTATCAACAGACTCCATATATTTGGGCATACTGTCAGCATTCTGCTTACTTCCAACAAACAGTAAGAATAACCCCCCAGGAAGCTGTCTTAACATTCACACCATTTGAAGTAACTGTGCACCTGTCACTAGCCCAACAAGAAGATCCTGGGTGCTCACTAAGCCTATAACCGTGTATGGAACTGTGACGACAATAACCATAATCGTAACATAGATAAACAAAAGTGAAATTAATACAGAAAGAAGGATGATAGGAATGAAAGAGTGGGGAGAAAGATGTCTTTCTCACGTAACTCTCAACCTGGAAGAATTTAGCTACCACCCAGCGGTTCAATTTTTCAATATTCACCTGGTGATAGTCATGGTACCTGAAGACAAAAGGGACACTGACAAACAGAACAAAAACATCTATCGTTTTTCTGGGTATTCAAGCACAGTGGAAGTCGGGACATGCAAACCATGCCCTAAAGAAGTATCATTGGGAGTACCAGACATTGCTAGCTTAAAATGTAGAAATAAAAGATACCAGAAATGAAAGTAAGATTCTGACAAAATAAAAGATTCAAGATTTCCTTTGTATTTTAAAGGTCATTTCTAGAAGAAAGGAAGAAGAGGAGGAGGAGGAGAAGAATAAGAGAGAGACAAGGAAGGAAACTAGGAAGAGAGATAAAAAGGGAGGGAGAGAGAGAAGTAGGGAGAGAGGGTAAAAAGTAAGATCCTAGTGAGAAACAGAATTACTCAATTCCAGGGTTATGCTAAAAAAATTATATTCGTTATGCTATGTTACAAACTAAGAATGCTGAATTACACTTTTATAACTTTAGAGGCTTATGTATTTTCATCTGTTATTTTTAAGTATTGGTAAGTAATGAGAAAAGCTGGAAAGTTACATATGCATATTGTCTCGATTTTTAGATAGTATTACACCACTGCATTAATATTTTATGTGGTCAAGCAAATACATTTTTTACAGCTTAATATTTTCCATATTTAGAAATTCTTACTAACTAAAAACAGTTTTATATATATATATATATATATATATATATATATATATATAATCTGTGTAGTCTTCTGGAATGCATATGGTTTGATTTGGAATCTAATTCTCTGATGGCATAAAACATACATGATATTCTCTCATCCAGACAATCACGTTTGGTTTTTTTTCAGTCAATATTCCTGAACAGGTACACATAACTTGCTATCAATCTAGTAGTTCCTATTATTTCCTTTCTTCTAGATGTAAAATTTGGAGCTGTAAAGCTTCTATAACTCAAAGCACATTCTAGACAGTGGCTTAGGTATCACATCTCAGAGAGGACTGCAATTCAGCCAGAGTGAAACAGCAATACAAACATAGACTAAATATTAGGAAGCAAAGAAATATTTTTTAATTAAGATTTTTTTATTCATTTTACATATCAATCACCGATCCCCTCTTCCCTCCTCCTGCCCCTCCAGCCTCCTCTCCCCAACCACGCCCATTCCCTTCTACAAAAAGGTAAGGCCTCCCATGGGGAGTCAGTAGAGCCTGGTACATTCAGTAGAGGCAACTCCAAGTCCCTCCCTCTGCCTCAAGGCTGTGCAAGGTGTCCCACCATAGGCAGTGGGCTCCAAAAAGCTAGCTCATGCACCAGGGATGGATCCTAATCCTACTGCCAGGAGGCCCCTTAAGCAGATCAAGCTACCCAACTGTCTCACTTATGTGGATGGTAGACAATACACACCTTTTTTGTACCTCCTGAGACTGTGTACCAGATTCTGGATATTCAAATTCCAGTGCCTAGGGTGAAAGAGGTGTCAGCTTTTCAGGCCAGGCATTCTGAGAATTCTCTAACAGGAGTATTGAAAGCACTTATGGACCACACCCACCATGCCAGCAGAGTCCAGGGTGCCACCAAGCAATGGAACCAAATCTGAGAGCAAGTCACATACTTATTTCCCTTGTTCTCACCTATCAAGATCATTCATAGTTCTTAGTATTTTCTAGATTCAATGTCAAACAACAACAAAATCTTTTATATCAGCTTATGTAATTTTAAAAATATATTAACTATATTTTTATAAGTGGGAGTATATATAGTCTAATAATATATTAAACATATAATGTATGCATATATAATATAGAAAACATATAATATGTATATATAAGGTCACAAATTCAACTCAAACTTGTGATCCTCCTGTGTCAGCCGCCTAACTACTGTGACTACACATGTGTGCCACTATATTTTCCTACAAATTTTTTCCTTATAAGTGTATTATCTCTCACTGACCTTCAATTCACTGCCCATAGAATTTAAATTCAAGTTTAGCATCAATCATTAGCTAAATTTAGCATATTTTTAAGGTGCTTCCATTTTTTTTATCCTCAATTCTAGATTCTGTCTTCTCAAATCAGGCAGAACCATTGAGTTTCTGATACTTATTAAGTGTGCTGTGTTTGTTCATAGCCTTTACAAAAGACTGCCTATATTTCAGTTACAATCCTGAATTTATACCATCTTAAATCTCTCTTTCTGAGACCAAATCACTCACATCACAGTTGCAATCTGACTTCATCCAGCTCCTGAGACCCGACTAAGAGAACCTTCTGGGGACTACACTATACTCTTAGCACATGTATATACACTTGGACAGAAAGAGTATTGTTGAATAACTTAGGCAAAAATTAATGGGAAGGGCATTGTATATCCAGTTTGGTAAACATAGGTCAATAAGCCTTAGAAGAATGTTCCTTAAGATCAGCTAGTCAGGTTCTATGATGTGGTAGGCCTTATATACTGATATTTGTGTAATCCTAACAGTTACTATAAATAAACATGAATAGATCCTAAACATAAATGTCTAGGAAAAGCACGAACTTTTACCTTTTGATAATATTAAATTTGATTCTTTTTTTCAAGTTTGATTCTTCTTATTTTTTTATAAATTATTATTGCTATAATTTTTATTATTTAAATTCAACATTCTAAATATCACCTGAATATTACCATACCACAGATGTATTTTCCTATAGCTCTCTCATTTTTACCATTCAAGACCTCATATCTTTTTATAAACTTAAAAATTGGTTAATTCAATTTCTTCATGTGCCTAAAACCTCAAATCATCTTAATTTGTTTTAATATTCATTTGGTTTTAGTAGCTACTAGTACAGAACAGGTTATCATGTTACATAATTCTCAAAATTTAACAAGGAAATGGGTATGTCTCTTTCCTTCATTTAAAACTGGAAGCTCACAAGGCATTTGTCTTATTATTATTTTTTTTAATGTATTGGCGTCTTGCCTTCGTGGTGCATGTCTATGCACCAAGTGCACGCCCACAGAAGCCAGAAGAAGGCGTTGGATCTACTGGAAGTAGTGGATCTGGAATTATAGCTCTTGTCCATCTCTCCAAACGCATCTCAGAACATTTGTAACAGCAAAAGAAGTTACCTATTTTTCCTGGTCATGTCTACTGGGGATATATTACCATAATTTAATTGAGTAGGGAAATCCCATTAGATATGGAAAGCACCCACTGCTAAAGTCTAATTAAGGTTTTCCCTTAGCTATGAGCATATTTTCTCAGGGAAAAAGGCATTACAATATTTGTTTAAGTGTGTCGTGTTTTAACAAACACTGTTCAGATATTAGCCTGTTATGTGCAGTTCTAATCCAGGTCTCAGCTTTGCTATCTCTTTTGTGACTCGTTTGTATAGTCAAAGGTATTTTTTCACATGGTTGTTCCAGTCATCTGAGAGTTCTCCTGCAGTGTCTACGTGTGAGACAGGAGTTTCCCTGGGGCCAGCTTTATGGTCATACTTGCTCAGTTTTAATTAATCACTACGAGAAACATAAAGACCTCTCTGACACTAAGACGGACTTTGCATGCCAAAGAGACAAAAGGAAGTTTCAGCTGCTTGTGTGTCACACGAGGTCACTTTTGATTAAGCAGCAGACATTACTACAAGTGCTAAACATCTCTGCTGTCTCTTTGAATCTGCTGGACGATGTGAAAGATGACAATGGGAAGAGAAACAGAAGGTCTGAACACACAGCCTCAACAGCCAACGGAGCAAAGGGAGAGCCCGCTTATAAATGTGTCTGGTAATCCTGAATCCCTTCTTTGTAGTATTAGCTGGGGGAGTGTAGATGAGTATCTTAGCCCGACCAAGGCGGAAATGCACTGTGATTCCTTCTAATCAAACATTTGAATTTTCATTGGTCACAGCACTCACTCATTCTGTGTCTAATTTCATTTTCTATTTTGTTTCACCACCACTCATATTTCCTTTAAGACCTCTGGTAACTTGTACTCAGGGGTTGAGGGGAGGACTGTGTCTAAAATACTGACTGAAGTGAGTAGTCAAACCTTGTCCGAATTCTCAAACAAAACCCAAACACCCCAAAACACTGGGATTATTTAAAATACCCTCCTCAAAGCTGAGGATAAAGAAAAAATATTTTGTCAAACATGATAACATTAGTAAAGTTTGAAACAAAAATCAGCTAGTTTTCTCATTCTGAGCCATACTCAAGCAATTTCCAAATAAATAAGCACTACTGGGAATTCATTCCTCAGGATACAAGATAATTATTTTTGACCTAAAGAATTCTTTCCTGAAAACTTGGTTAAAAGAAGGAATATGAATTGTTATGTGTTGGTGTATAACCAAGTATATTCTTTGTTGGAATAACATACTCCACAGGACCACACACTTTGCCAAAATCCTAGGTCACTATATTCCATTGTATTTACTATTTTTACTTATTACTTTTTATTATTCATGGAAATTTTTATTTATTATTATTACTTATTAATTATACATGGAAATTTATTGTAATAAAGTGCTATTTTTAAGGAAAGTAGATTAGCAAACATCCATATTATCAGAAAATTAGGAATCTTCTTTTTTTCCCAATGTAATATATATTTTTTTCTTTTTTCAAGACAAGACAAAGCTTTGCGCCTTTTCCTGGAACTCACTTGGTAGCCCAGGCTGGCCTCGAACTCACAGAGATCTGCCTGGCTCTGCCTCCCGAGTGCTGGGATTAAAGGCGTGCGCCACCAACGCCTGGCCCCAATGTAATATTTTTACCAATTATTTAGAAGTTTCACAAAATGCACGCTGATCACATTTACTTTCCAGTCTTCCCAGGTCCACACCCCTCCCTTGTGACTTCTCCCCCACAAAAAAAAAAAAAAAGAAAAAGAAAATTCCATTTTGATTGCATGATTATACTGTGTATGTGTACATGCTGGTGACCATATTATTGCTTTTCTGTCACCTTAAAGTGCTTTACGTATGAGATATACTTTGTATATTACTAACTAGCTTCATATCATATCATGCATGCTTAGACCACATATACAAAATTTTCTCTTATACTTCAAACAAAAAAAATTATCTTCTCTCTATAACCTATTGAAATTGGAGAATGATCCCTTTAACATAGAACATTAAATTTAACAGTTAAATAAAATAATGTATATTTCATGTTAAATATGTTAAAGTAGGATAACCTATTAAGATACACATATCTAAAGTAATTAATCTTTTATACACCATAAACACCTATAAATAATATTAAGCACTCAATAAGCATCTACCATTGGTACCATGTGGACAACTTCTGTAATACTTATATGTTGATTCATTGCTTCTCCATCAATGCTTCTCCCAATCTTTGTATATACATGTGAGTTCAATGCTTACAGGTTCCCCCTTCCCCCTTTTCTCTATTACTCCCCTCCCCAATGCTGCTTCTGCTTCTCTATCCTTTTAGACTAAATGTAACAGAATGTATTTACTGAGTGCTAGGAAAACATAGTGTTGCACAGCTCTGTTATCTATATTAAACCTCACCATAACAAAGACAAGCATTACCCAGTCCAGTACATCTCCCAAAAACATTCTGAATACCAAACTGATTGTTTCACATATTCCACAAAGTGTATGATTTCTGGACACGTGTTCACCCACAGTCACATACTGCAATAGCTGGTTAGAGGAAGAATGTAGCATGCAGAGTTTAAAATAACTTAAGTATTACAAATTTGGTTTCCATTGGAAAACACTCTTAACCTGAAATCAGTATGGAATTTGGTACATAATTATGTATTTCGAATGTAGGAGATAATTTGGTTTACTTGGTCAAAGTATGGTATGACACTCATTCTTGGAGATCTGTAGCAAACTGTAATGGTCAATCTCACATCTCCATAACAAATGTGATTACTTTTATTTGGAAAATCTAGTATAATTGTAATGCCTCAGGGTACTTGTGTTGATTAAATGAAATAAATATATTTTATTTTTTATAGTGTAATATAGTATATATTTTTATTATAAATTTTAAAAAGCATTATAAGTTACTGTTGTATTATGTTACTTTTTTACTTAAAGGGCAACAAAATTATAACAATTCTATATCAGGTCAAGATAATATTTATTCATTTAACAATGCACTAATTTTTTTTAAATTTTGTTTATTAAAATTTCATTTATTAGCATTCTCCGTGTGTGTGCAAATCAACATGATACATGTGTATGGTCACACATGCTTCAGTGCACATGTCAGAATGAGAGGACAACTTCATGGAGTCAGTTCTCCATGCACCTGTATGTGGGTTCTAGAGATTAGTCTAGGCCCTCCATGCTTCTGCAGTAAATGCCTTTACCCACTGAAGCATCTTCTCAACCCAGTAATGAACTTTTATAGGAAGAACATTCAGTCATCACCCACGAAATGCTTGCCACATTTTATTTCTCTAATTTTTTTAATTGATCTACAATAAATCTTTCAATAAAGGCATAATTAGACTTTTACCAGAATTTAATAACTGAGAGTTTATTCTGTTTTGACCTGTAGCAGATTTTATTAAATAAGAAAATTAGTTTTTCCTATATAACTTCATGCTTCCCATTTATCTGATTTTACCGACTGCCTTAATTAAAGTGACAGAATATGTAAGTAATTGATTTTGTGATAAAATAAGTAATTGTAATTAATTAGTTTTAAAATCATTAGCATAAATCAATTTCCTATGAGCTGTGATTTTTTGCATTTTTAAATTCATGCTCCTAAGGCATGATATGAAGCACAATAACAAAGCATCCCTTGAGCAGATGGGTACAAGGCCCAGATACTCTTTTCCCAATTTTTCAAGTGTTCTGTATAAGCCTTAGTTTTAATTAGTTGCAGATGCCATGAACAAGAGCAGCTAAGACATTATCATAAAGCACTGAGCAAGAGAAAGAAGAGAGTGGAAACAAATCCCTACAGAATGAGCACAAACCAAGACCTCCACCCCTGTTTACCACCTTTGGAATTAATCGTGTTAATTGATATGATAAATGGCAGCTATGAATGGATTTTGCATTCATATTTTTATGTGGGGATAGCTGTGCAGGTGTAAGTGTTCTAGTGTGAGAGTATATGTGGAAGCATGAGAACAATTTCAGAAATTCAGAATTACAGAAATTAAATATCAAGGAAACAAAACTACCAATCAATAAATAGACTAATGAATTGAATATATTTCAAAAAATAATAATCACAACCCCACAAATTACCTGTGGGAGCCCGTTTTCAGGTTCCTCGTGGCTTTACCCAGCAGGTCCACATAGAGAGGATGATTAGGACCACCGGCCTGAGTGCAGATGTCTGAGATGGTCTGCACTTGGCTGTGCTGGGGGGAGGTCTTTCGCTCCACCCCTTGGTGTCTGTCTCTATAAATATCCTGGGGCAGAGACAGTCAGGGCTCTTTGGAATAGGTTCCAGGCCCTCTCAAGGCTATCCTTTATTTTCTGTTTATCTCCACAATCTAAATCCTTCTATCTAATATTTCTTGGTGCTCGCACTCAAGAAAACTCTGGGGAACTGTGGGGTTGGTGGGTAAACGCCCCGCAATTACTAATAACACTTTTTAAAAGAGTTCAACTTTTCTAGCCATCAGAACAATTTAAATAAAAATAAAACCACATCATTCCCTGTCAAAATGGCTAATATCATCTAGAAATCAGATAACAAATGTTAGAGAGGATGTGGACAAAGAAAAAGGGGTAAAATTAATGAAGTCATTATGCTAATCCTTAAAAAGTTAAAACTGGCCGGGCGGTGGTGGCGCACGCCTTTAATCCCAGCACTCGGGAGGCAGAGCCAGGCAGATCTCTGTGAGTTCGAGGCCAGTCTGGTCTCCAAAGTGAGTTCCAGGAAAGGCACAAAGCTACACAGAGAAACCCTGTTTCGAAAAAAAAAAAAAAAAAAACCAAAAAAAAAAAGTTAAAACTGAAACTACCACATGATCCAGCTATTTTACTCCTAGGCATGTACATACAGAACTCCAGAACCTTCCACGGGTACTGCCATGATTATTGTTGCTCCATTCACTACGGCAGGAAATGGAGTCAACTTAGTTATCAATAACATACGAGTGGATAATTCAAATCTGGTACCTGTGTAAGACGGAATACTGTTCATCTCCAAAGAAAAATGAGAACACAAATTTTAGGAAAATAATGGATTTAAAATGCATAGTGTTAAGGAATACCAAGTCTCAGAAAGAAAGAAAAAAATGTTCATCATATGTAGTTCATAGCCTATAATCTATTTATATACATAAACAGTATGTGTGCGGGTACAGCAGAACATGCAGAACGGAATGCAAGGCAGGGTGGCAATCAGAAGACACATGCAAGCAAGGGACGCAGGAGCAGTGAGAAGATACAAAGCTGATTGTTTCTATGTTTTTAACCCTTTCATGGATTCTTTTTCATTTTTTGTGCAGCAGGTAAATATATAAAAATGTAATTGATTGTGAAAATGTAAAACCGAATGTGAAGTTCCACAGTATCAAAATGGCCATTCTAACTGAACAGAAATCCACTGAGAGATATAGACTTTAGTTCAAGCAATGTGCTTGTCTGAGGGCCGGCCTAAGTTAATCTAGCTATGTGTTTATATATATATATATATATATATATATATATATATATATATATGTATTATATGAAAAAGTGATTCTTATTATTTATTAACAAACAATTCTTAAAACTGTGACTGTGTGGCTAATAAAGTCAGAAAAAAAATCAATTTAGAAACAGCTACACATAGGAAGAATTATAAAATGATATAATTTTATTCTATGTAATGAAATACATTTAATTATAAAAAAGGATAACAAGGCAAATATGTTATGAAATGTTAACTCTGGAGACGACAAAGAACATAAAATTTATTCTTAAGTAGAAGAAAAAAATACTTAAAATCCAACACTGATCACCTATCACGAAGAAAATATAGTATTATATTGCACATTTTATTTGAGAACATTACACATTTAAGCCTTTAAAGTTGTCTTGTTTTAATTAAAAAGTGTCTGTCAAAAATATAAATTTTACTTTCTGTACATGCTAAATATTATCTTTATTTTGAAAGGTAGGTTTCAGAGCATTCATTTAGATGTTTATTCCTTTTTCTTTTACTGACACTTGATTAAGGCTATGATTTTAAAATCTATGTGCACAATGGTTAAGAAATTGAGTTTTTGCTTCATTGTCTACAAATGAGGTACACTCAATAATTTTTCAAATTTGGATGGCTTTTAATATCAAATATGATCTATTAGTATTGTATTTTTTCACAAACCCACTAGAATATTAGGGTCCTTGCCTTAGATTTTTAATGGTTTTCTGGGGTGTTGTGTTTGCTCCCTGAGAGCAGGATTTATTTTCTCTGGTCATTAATCAGTGTCACTTGAGCTCAGAGGCTATGCAAGGATTTCTGTCTAATAGCTAAGGAAACAGGATTTATTGGTAGGGAAATCCTTAGCTACAGCTACTAAACTGCCATTAGCAGGCTCCTTAACAGCTCATTAACACAGGAAGATGTGCTGCGTACAACACAGCCTGAATGAGAACCATGTGTTTCAAAAAGTTATTTGTTTATTCTGCCCTGATAGATCTTAACCCGGCAGAATCGACTTTGAAATAATGACAAGATGGGGAAAAAAAATGGGACCAGATAAAATAGAACCTCTTTTCTTGATAGGAAAGAAACTTTACGCAGCATTCAAGTTAACATTCACACATTGTTTCCTCCAAGAATTATCAATATCTTATTGAGGCAATAGCCTCTCCATTGTCAGCTTCAGAAACAAAATACCTGAGAATGTACTAATAAAAAAAGTAAATAAGCTACATTTTGCTTCCTATTGAAAGGCTGACCGTTAAATAATAATACAGACTTGATAGTACTGCATATTTCTAGCTCACAATTTGACTAATATTTATAGATCCATTTTTTTTTTTGGAGACAGAGTTTCTTTGTGTAGCTTTGGAGCCTTTCCTGGAACTCACTCCGTAGCCCAGGCTGCTATTGAACTCACAGAGATCCACCTGCCTCTGCCTCCTGAGTGCTAGCATTAAAGGTGTGTGCCACCACCGCCTGGCTTATAGATCCATTTTAAAGAAATGGACATATTTGAGTATCATTAAACAGATACTAGCAAAGTAGAAAAGGAGATTCCAGAATAAACTTTTTATTTATTCAAAATGGCAGCTTGGGTGAGATGTTCTAGGCTTCTGTCTATTGTAAATGATTGAAAAAGAACAGTGATACCCAGAGAAATGAATGAATCCGAGGCTAATAATTTGCAAAGCAAAATGTTTATTAGAATCAAGAACATAGGTGGAATCAAATCGAACAGTAAACATGAGTAATTCAGAAGCTGAAATACACAGAGAAGAGAGATTTTAGAGGTAGCAGTGGTTCAAGGGTGCTATGGAATATGGCATTGATCAGGTGATATGGCAAGGAGTCAGTGCAAATTTCTCTACCTCTCCCTCTCGAGGGCTGGCATTAAAGACTACACCACCACACCCAGCAACAAAATGGATTCTAACTACAAGATGAGTAAGTAACAGGACAAATATTTCAGAAAAAGCAATGATCATAGATTGATAACAAGTAGAATCAAGAAGAGAAACATAGTGACATTAAATAAATATTAGAAAGTTTAAAACGAACAGTGTTAATCATTTTAGAAAGAGCCAGAGGGATGTCTTTCCATGAAGCAATGATAGCACATTGTAAATATTAGAGCGTGTAGAAAATGAAAACAAAAATGTTTAAAAAACAGAAAGAAAACTCAGTTGGATCCTGAGGTGATGACTCAGCTGGAAAATTGCTTGCCATGTCCATCTAATAGAGAAGACCCATCCCAGAACCTACATGCCTAAATGGCAATGTTGAGGACATGGAGGCTGGAAGATCCTTGGAGACTGCTGTCCATCCTGTGTGCTCTAAGGTCAGAGAGAAACAAAAGAAACAGCCTTTTTCCATCTTGGGCTTAAAAGCCATCTTATAGTAAAGACAAACCAGGTTCATTCCTGTTTATGATTCAGGGATGGAGCTATACCCAACTACAAATGATTCTGTACGGCCTGTTCCAGGGAAAGGAAACTATGTCTTTGTTTCAAAATGTAGTAACTATCTAGCAACCCTACTTTTGTTTCAAAAGGGTTTTTATTGTTACCTTGTTGTGACTACCTGTTGTTATGACCACCTTGCAATCATGTCTTTGAGCTATAAAAACCTTGTCTTCCTCACATCCAAGGCTGACCTCTCAAACCCCACCTTAGGGGGAGGCAGCCCATGTACACAAATGGAAAAGCTTGCTTTAATTAATTTCTTGCTTTAATTAACTTGACAATGATTATTTTGGTCAGTGATCTTTCTCCTCCCATTTTTGGAATTAACAGAACCCTGTCTCAAAAATAAGTGGAGAGTGATTGAGGAAAGCCCAAAATTAGTCCTGTCCTTAGCAGGCATGTTCATACATAAAACTCTGCACACACACACACACACACACACACCATATACACTCACACTCATACATACAGCTACATCTCAGTTAATGAATAAACAACAGATGTTTTTAACATGTAATTGTAAACAAATAACAATTAAGAAGGCTGATACAAAAATTCCCTCCAATAATCAAAATGTTGGAATAGTTGAATAAAACATGAAGAACAAAAGGGAATATTTTTGAGGATAGACCCCAAAATGTAGAAATGGAGAATAGAAGAAAAATAAATTTTTCTTTCTTTCTTTCTTTCTTTCTTTCTTTCTTTCTT
>CABHPR010123037.1:1180-16045 GCA_902168415.1 Peromyscus melanophrys
CTCTCTCTCTCTCTCTCTCTCTCTCTCTCTCTCTCTCTCTCTCTTTTGAGGTGTGTGTGTGTGAAAAACCTGGTTGAAAAGCCCTGCATGTTGGATTTGGTGTTTAATGACATGTTGTATTAGTGTTTGCATTGCTGCTTACAAAGAAACTCTACAGAAGCAACTGAAAGAAGGAAGGCTTACTTTGGTTCACAGTTTGAGGGCATGCTTCATCACAGCATGGAAGTCATGTGGGCAGAAGCTTGAGGCAGACATTGTTCTGCAGTCAGGAAGCAGAGAACCATGAATGCTACTGACTTCTCTTTATTCAGTTCAGGATCCCAGCCCCTGCCATGGTGCCACCTTTATTTAGGAAGGGTCTCCTTGCACCAATTAACCAAATCTAGAATCTTCCTTATATGCATACCCAGAGAGTTGTCTCCTAAATGATTATAAAGTCTGTCAAGTTGAAAATCAATATTATCTATCACTTAGAGTCTGTCAGGTTGATAATCAATAGTATCCATCACACATGCCTAGATTTTAATTTGATCACTTCATAAGATCACCAGTCGTCACAATCCATCAAGTGGGTAGAGCTGCCTATCATCATTTTTTGTGTTTTGTTCTTAATTGTGAAGAAAGAAATTTTAAAAACAAAATTAAAAGTCCCCTTGCAGGAAAACCTCCAAAGGGTCAGATGAGGGAAAAGAGAAAGGAAAGTGAAGACTAAGAAATAGAGTGAACTGAGATGAAACAGAGGCGGATCGGGCAGCATGCCACAATACATAAATAGACACACACAGTCACAGATATTTCCCACCTGACAGACAAATTAAAATTTTTTTTTTATTTTATAATTTGATTTAATTTTACATATCAGCCACGGATACCCCTGTCCTCCCTCCTCCTGCCCCCCTTCCCCCCAGCCACCCCCCATTCCCATCTCCCATCTCCTCCAGGGCAAGGACTCCCCGGGGGATTCAGCTCAACCTGGTAGATTCAGTCCAGGCAGGTCCAATCCCCTCCTCCCAGGCTGAGCAAAGTGTCCCTGCATAGGCCCCAGGTTCCAAACAGCCAGCTAATGCACTAAGGACAGGTCCCAGTCCCACTGCCTGGGTGCCTCCCAAACAGTTCAAGCTAATCAACTGTTTCGCTTATCCAGAGGGCCTGATCCAGTTGGGGGCTCCTCAGCTATTGGTTCACAGTTCATGTGTTTCTACTAGTTTGGCTATTTGTCCCTGTGCTTTTTCCAATCTTGGACAATTCTCGCTCATACAATCCCTCCTCTTTCTCATCGATTGGACTCCTGGAGCTCCACCTGGGGCCTGGCCTTGGATCTCTGCATCCACTTCCATCAGTCATTGGATGAGATTTCTAGCATGACAGTTAGGGTGTTTGACCATCATATCACCAGAGTAGGTCAGTTCGGGCTTTCTCTCGACCATTGCCAGCAGTCTATTGTGGAGGTATCTTTGTGGATTTCTGGGGACCTCTCTAGCACTTTGCTTCTTCCTAATCCCATGGGGTCTTCATTTATCATGGTCTCTTTTTCCTTGTTCTCCCTCTCTGTTCTTGATCCAGCTGGGATCTCCTGCTCTCCTAAGCTCTCTTTCCCTCAACCCTTGCCCTTCATTACCCGCACCCCCCCCATGTCCAGTTTGCTCATGTAGATCTCATCCATTTCTCTGTCATTGGGCGATCCCCGTGTCTTTCTTGGGGTCCTGTTTTCTAGGTAGCCTCCCTGAAGTTGTGAGTAGCAGTCTAGTCATCTTTGTTTTACATCTAGCATCCTCCTGTGAGTGAGTACATACCATGTTTGTCTTTCTGAGTCTGGGTTACCTCACTCAGGTTGATTTTTTTTCTAGATTCATCCATTTGCCTGCAAACCTCATGGTGTCATTGTTTTTCTCTGCTGAGTAGTATTCTATTGTGTATATGTACCACAGTTTATTTATCCATTCTTCGGTTGAAGGGCATCTAGGTTGTTTCCAGGTTCTGGCTATTACAAACAATGCTGATATGAACATAGCTGAGCAAGTGCCCTTGTGGTATGATTGAGCATTCCTTGGGTATATGCCCAAGAGTGGTATAGCTGGATCTTGGGGGAGATTGATTCCCAATTTTCTAAGAAATCGCCATATTGATTTCCAAAGTGGTTGTACAAGCTTGAATTCCTACCAGCAGTGGAGGAGAGTTCCCCTAGCTCCACATCCTCTCCAACATAAGCTGTCTTCAGTGTTTTGATCTTAGCCATTCTGACAGGTGTAAGGTGGTATCTCAGAGTCATTTTGATTTGCATTTCCCTGATGATTAGGGATGTTGAGCAATTCCTTAAATGTCTTTCAGCCATTTGAGCTTCCTCTGTTGAGAATTCTCTGTTTAGCTCTGTAGCCCATTTCTTAATTGGATTGTTGGGCATTTTGATGTCTAATTTCTTGAGTTCTTTATATATTCTGGATATCAGCCCTCTGTCAGATGTGGAGTTGGTGAAGATCTTTTCTCATTCTGTAGGCTGTCGCTTTGTCTTGTTGACCGTGACCTTTGCTCTACAAAAGCTTCTCAGTTTCAAGAGGTCCCATTGATTGATTGTTTCTCTCAGTGTCTGTGCTACTGGTGTTATATTTAGGAAGCGATCTCCTATGCCAATGTGTTCAAGACTACTTCCTACTTTCTCTTCTAGCAGGTTCAGAGTAGCTGGATTTATGTTGAGGTCTTTGATCCACTTGGACTTAAGTTTTGTGCACGGTGATAGATATGGATCTATTTGCAGTCTTCTACATGTTAATATCCAGTTATGCCAGCACCATTTGTTGAAGGTGCTTTCTTTTTTCCATTGTACACTTTTGGCTTCTTTGTCAAAAATTATATGTTCGTAGGTGTGCGGATTAATGTCAGGGTCTTCAGTTTGATTCCATTGGTCCACATGTTGGTTTTTATGCCAGTACCAAGTTGTTTTTATTAGTGTAGCTCTATAGTAGAGCTTGAGGTCAGGGATCATGATGCCTCCAGAGGTTATTTTATTGTACAGGATTCTTTTGACTATCCTGGGTATTTTGTTTTTCCATATGAAGTTGAGTATTGTTCTTTCTAGGTCTGTGAAGAATTGTGTTGGTATTTTGATGGGGATTGCATTGAATATGTAGATTGCTTTTGATAAGATTGCCATTTTTACTATGTTAATCCTGCCTATCCATGAGCATGGGAGATCTTTCCATTTTCTGAAAAATCACAATCCTGACAGATTAAACTCCTAAGTGCTAAACCACAAAAGCTCAAGTATTAGAAACCACAGTGGCATGAGCAGACTTTAAAATGGGCAAAAAAGACTAATTAGGAGGAAGGCTTGGCCAGGCTATATAATGATGATGAAAACAAATTTACCATTTGCCTGAGCTGGCATTCCCATCCCACTGATGAAATTCCTGTTTTAATGAAGTAAAGCCACATATGTTGAAGGAAGCCAGTGATGTTGCTGACTGGTTTAAAAGGATGCACAAAAGGATGAGAACACATACCATGGCTTTCCTGTAATGTTTCCACTGCATTTGTGGCCCATGAGTACATGCAGAATGAATTTCCAAGTACCCAAAACAACATAGAAACATGACACAGAAGACAGGATAATTTAACTGGGAACTCTTGTTGGTGCACATAAAACCTTAGCCGAGTTTCCAAAAAAGCAGCATACAGGAAGCAGAAGGAAGGTATTTGTTCAGATTCTGATATCAATTCCTGGCCTCTACATGCAGAGTGCTAGCAACTGTACCTGCATGCACACATATGTACATCCATTGAACACACACACACACACACACACACACACACACACACACACCCCACACCACACCACACAATGATATGAATACCCTAATAAAATCTAGAAGTATTTCTTGTGAGTGAGAATCACTTGTCAGTAAGTAAGAAAATTCGGAGTAGAGAGAAATGATGACACATTTTTTCCACATTGGATATAATATAGCAAATTACATGTTTTAAGTTGTGAACTTCTAATAGTTACACAAAATAAAATTTTAGAAAGAAAGATCTCAAGGCTGAGCACTTAATAATTTGAGGTTTTTGGAATTTTTAAATAAGCCAGCTTCCTGTACAAATATTAAATGCTCATGATTATTGGAAAGTTTTTAGGCTTTCCTGCAAACCAACTTTGATTTCACCTAGCTACCTCAGAATGAGGGGACATGTCAGAACCACTGAGAATTCCAAAATGGTTCACCATCCTAAATATGGGTACAATATTCTGGTAAGAAATAGTAAAATATTATTTGTTTCCAGAAGTCTTTATAATATACAATAAAGATAGGGACAGCAAAGATTTTTAGAATGTAAAACCTATTTTATAGTAGATGGTTTAATGAAAAACTAATAATACAGAGACTCAATATAAAAATCATGGATGAAGAAAATTTCATTATTTTGGAAAATTAACCTGTTCTACAACATGGGCATCTCAGCATATTCCTAGAGAGAGGGCTACATGCACAGTGGCCACAGTCACTGCTGCATCTACCGTGCATGATCTTGAACACATCTCTTTGTGATCATGTTTTATAATGCAATGGGTATTTCAGAGACTTTTCATACCATAACTGCACAAAGAAATTTTTATCTCAACTGAATTAGTGGATATTGAATTCACCAATATTTTCACTAAAATTCATAGAAACATGATAGTACTCTTTGTTTCTTTTTATTATTTTGTTTTATTTTTTACATTCTACTTCACTATATAATTCTGGCTAGCATGGAACTCTCTTTGTAGACCAGGATGGTCCTGAACTCACATAGATCACTATGCTTCCCAAGTGCTGGGGTTAAAGGCCTGTACCAACTTACCTGGGTGTTAGTAATCTTTAAAGAAAACATAATTTATTTGAATATGAAAGAAAAGGTAAGTGTATGCAACGTTACTGAAAATATAAAAGATAGTGCCATGCAGTTTTCAAGACTTTTTAATCCCCAAGTCTCAGAGAAAACAAAGACCAAAGCTAAGCTACAAAATTGCTGATGGAGACAGTTGAGAATCAAGACCACACTGCAGCAAAGGCGGTTGTTTTGGAATCTGGTTGTTATGGCTCCTAAGATGTAGAATTGCATTCTCCTGATTTTCTCTAATTTAAGAATATTTTTGTAAAGGAGATGTGGTCTAACTGACAATTGCTATTCTTGAGTTTCTTAGTAAACTGCTGGAAAAGTTCCTGTCAAAAAACAAGCTCTTAGTTCTGGTTTGAGCATCCCATCAAATTCCCATTTTTTCCCCTTACTGTAACAAGCTGGATGGGAACACAGAAACTTTCAAGAGTGTTGCCACATTTGTTTTACTCTTTTGTTTTAAGATATATTTTAGAAACTTCATTTGCAATGCCTTAATGCGGACTAGTTTTTTAAGAAGGTATTGGGGTGGTATGTGCAGTGAAGGGGGCTTGGATGCTAAAAAGATGAAAGGAAACGGAAGTGTGACTACAACCAACCCCACCATTCCCATGGCTGCCTGGAAACCCTTTCCCCAGAACTGCCAGCTTAGCACTGCACAGTCTTCAAGCAAGCCAGAGTCACAATGCTACATTTGCCCGAGTGGAATGATGGCATGTGGTGGAGGTTTATATAAATTAATGGGCAACAATTAATAATTTGGATCCAATTTGGAAAATTGGAAGGAGTATAATTAGGGAAGCAATGACAAGAAATTCTGGAAGAAAAATGTCTGTGAACATCCCAAGCTTGTCCCCAAGTGTTCACCTGGAATCTGCTGTAAAGAAGGTTCTTAATAATTAGGTGGAAAGCATGTTAGACTTTTTGTCACTGTGACAAATGCCTGAGAGGAACAGTATGAACGATGAAAGACTTAGAGCTGCTTACAGTTTCAAAGGTTTTGTGTGCAGTCAGCTGGCTTCATGCTCTGGGCTTGAGGTAAGGCTGAACCTCAGGGCATGTAGTATGTTGACAGGAGATGAGATAGGAAGGAGCCAGGGAGATGATACATCTTCCCAGGGTACAAGATTCACTTCCTCCCTGAACCTTACCTTCCACAGTTTCATTAGTTCCCAGTAACCTATCTATACCTTGAATCTATCAGTGGATTGAATTGTTGATTTGGTCAGAATCCCCTTCGTCTAACCTCCTCCCCCCCAGCCCTGCCTCTTATCACTGCTTGCATCAGGACCAACTCTTCTAATATATAAGCACTCTGTAACACACTTGATATCCAAGCCATCATACACAGGAGCTTCACTGGTCTATTGCTAGTCCTTTACCATAGCCATCCTTGTGCTTTTCCAGTTAGTTCCTAGAGCGGTTTGGTGGAAACATACATTCTCAGAAAGGCTATCCCTGTCTTACCACTTTGGGAGTCCAGTTTCCAGAAAGCAGTTACTAATCTGGGACCTTCATATACTTATTCATCTCTGTGGCCAAACAGCTCCCCGATAACAAATAAGAGGAACTCACTGCAGCTTATACTCACCAGGAATTGTTCTGAATTTTGAACTGTTTTCATCTTGTTCTGTATATTGGTGAGATTCCTTTTATTCTGTTATGATATGCCTTATAAACTGATTCTTATCAAGGACTTTGATGCTAAAGAAAGAAAGCAACAGGCTAATGTCAGTGGAGTCACTGAGGCTATACAATGGTTAAGTCAATTACTAAAGAGTCTGTTGTGGTTCTATCAGCATATATCATCTAATGGAAACGTTGTTTTCCTGGTGGAAAATATAGATTCAGGACTCAAGGCACATACTGAAGGGGGCTGGATTTGCTTGCCATTGAAATTTTAATTTTGTTTCAATTGGGAACGTTCTATTGCTTGGAAATTCGGACTACACCACCTAGTAATTTTGGCTTTTTAATGCAGGTAAGGGTATTGTGAAAAAGATCATTACAAACAGGATTATGATGAAGAGCTGAGTTGGGGACTTTCCATCATCATTTGAATATAAAGTATCTTCCACCAGTTCATATGCTGAGCACTTGGTGTCCAACTGGAGGTGTTGTTTTTAGATAAAGAGTCACTTCCTTCACATATTCCTACTGAGATGCTCTAACCAAGATGTGGAAACAACCAACCATGGACAGAACCCTCTGACACTGTGATCCCAAATAATTCTTTTATCTCTGAGTTGTTCTATCACATCATTTGGCCTCCAAACAAGAAGGGTGACAGGGACAGGGACAAGACTTAAGAGACTAGGAACAAATGTCTCAGTGCACCTACAGGTAAAAGTTATGAGAATATTACAAGTCTATAAACATGCTCACCAAGCACTCAGATATCTCAACGTGTGGGCATTGCAGGGCACATTATGCTGATAATTTGGGAACATGATGAAGTCCATGTGGAACTGCTCCAGGTAGTAAAGGAAAGAAATAACACTGGCATGGCCAGTAGCCAAAATGATAGTTTAACCTTCACCATGATTTTCTTCTTTGTGCATAATTCATACTTCAAATAAAGACCCCTTCTCCTCTTCCTTCAACCTTCTATTTATGAATGGTGGTGATTACATTTTCCACTTAGCTTCCAGGGTATAGAGCAATAAATGGAGTTATGAAGACAGTACAAGAAAGGAACAATATAGGAACTGTGGCTTTGGCTCTAGAGCTAGAGAGCTTTACTTATCTCTTTTTGGGAGCAAGTAGACTTTCGTTAAACAGGAATTTTATTTGGAAGCATATCTCTGACATTTGTGCACATAGATACGTACTCATGGAAGTAAATTAGAGAAGAAGTTGTTTGTCACAGTCAGCTCAGCATCATGTCTGTCTTCCTCACCAGCATATCTGCTCTCCATTGAATGATTATCTCCTCATCACTGAGTACAGTGTGGGGGACTTCTTTCTTTGATTGTGTATTTTTCTTAGACAAGGAATGGAGCATAATTTCACGTAGGTAAGTGAAAGGTCCCTCCTCATCTGTGTGGTTCAATGAGCAACTCAACTGGATATCTTCAGAGTTAGATTTCATCTTGGTGGGTGGTCCAGCTACTAACCAAACCATCCAACTACTATGATGCAGTTGAATCCTCCACAATTCCTACTTTCAGGCTATGTTGTGAGACTCCAATAACCTCTCAATAACTTTTATCTTGTTCAAGCTAGCCAGAGAAGTTGGTCCCCTATATCAGGATAGGACATATTTGAAGACCCTAATGTATGCCTGAAGCTATGTCCAGTTATGAACTCTATGTACAGGTTGATTTTTCTACATGTACACACCACATGTACATGTGATAAAGTTTAATTAAAGTTTAAAGTTAAACAAGGAAAAATATCAACAATAAATAATGAAATAGAATGATTGCAATTATATACTCTAATCAAGCCTTTGAAAATGTAGCTTTATTCTTGTGAGATTTAGGCAAATGCTAGCATTGTTGGACCAGCTGTCTTAATTTCATTTCTTGTTGCTGTGATAAAATACCCTGACAAAAGCAACTTAAGGGAGAAAGGATTTATTTGGTTCACAGTTCCAAGTTATATTCCACCATTGCCAGAAACTTGAAACCGTTAATTTCATTATATTAACAGTCAAAAGCAGAGAGAAATGGAGTGATGAATGCATGCCAATGCTCAGCTTGCTCTTTCCTTTTCATTCAGTCCAAGCTACCCACATGTAGAGTGTGTCTTATCATCTTAATTAACTCAGTGGAATTCCTTCGCAGCTATGCTCACTAGCCAAAAGAATCTAGACAGTTCCTCATTGAGATGCTCTTCCCAGGTTATTCTATGCTGTGTCAACTTCACTATCAAAACCAGCCTTTACAATGTTGGTATCCTTCAAAATCATGCAGAGTGAAACCCTGGTAATGAGGACTACTACATTTCTGTTGCATGCAATTATTTGCTGGTAAAGTATCAAAAGATGTAGGCATTCAGGCAAATGTTCAGGAGAATTAAATGGTGTGAATTGCTTAGGGGGCATAGAAAATAATAAAATAAAAATAATAGGGAAATTATAGATTTCTGGTGGTACCTTGTATCTCCTAGTTATATTGGACATGTTGCAAGTTACAAATTTCATTCAAGAAATTCATAGCAGAAGTCATGCTATTTGTAAACAGACAGGCATCAATAGGTGAATTGAAGAACAGAATTTGAGAATGAATTCTACTCAGAATGGGATGAAAGAGAAATTGAGGAGTCATTTAAAAAGTGTTTACCTCACCCTGCAAAAATATGTTAAAGTGGGGTTTTTATTTAAAATCCTGAAGCAATCAAATGTTGTTAGCATCTCTTACTCTAGTTTGTGTGAGAAGCAAAATGGGGAGGACCTTAGTGTCCTGACAGTTCATAAAGCACCACAGAAAGTTACTGGCATTGCTGTGATTACTATGACCATCGCTGTTGTCATTTAAATCCAGTCCTAGTGAGCTATACAATTTTATCTTTGAAATTATTACTTTCTAATTCCCAGATGAAAATAAGTTCCCAGAACTCTGAAAGTTACTGGATAGTCTAAATGTATCTCCATTTTACTCATGAATTAAAAATATAGCCGGGCGTTGGTGGTGCACGCCTTTAATCCCAGCACTCGGGAGGCAGAGGCAGGCGGATCTCTGTGAGTTCGAGGCCAGCCTGGGCTACCAAGTGAGCTCCAGGAAAGGCGCAAAGCTACACAGAGAAACCCTGTCTCGAAAAACCAAAAAAAAAAAAAAATATAAACAGGAAGAAAAACTGGTTTTTATGTATTACTTTTTTCTTTTGCTTAGTTATTAGTATTTTTTCTTGAGATAGGATCTCTCATGATAGTCCTTACAGACCTCCAAATCTCTATAGAGATAAGATGTCTTCTAAATCAGAGATGCTATTACTTCAGTCTCCTGAGTACTTCAGGTTAGTTTTCCTCATGTTGTCAATACACAGAAGAATAAAATTATGTCAAACTGGATTCTTTCTAGATTGCTTCTTCAAGGAATTCTGAACAGAATTAAGTTAGGGTATAGATATCAACTAAAAACATGGTATATAAATGGGAATTTTTTGGCTAAATTTGGGATCTTTTGACATTTATTAATTGTCTAAAGATAATGAAATAATCTATTGAGAAAATATATTAAAAATCAGAAATAACCCCAGATGTGAACTGGGGCAAATTCATTTATGTGGTTGGGTATAAAATAGGAAGAGATTTTTTTCTTTGCAAATGGATTGTCATGAAGGTAGGGGAGAAACTAAAAAAATATGAGTTCATGGGGCTAGAGAAGGAAATTAATAAGTTGTGCAAAATATTATACTGGTTTGGGCATTAGGGTGAAAGAAAATGTACTCATGAAGTTTGGCAATATGGAGGACATTAGTGACTGTAAGGAGAATAGAATTAGTGCTGCAAGACAAAGTCATTGCTTGATGAGTGAAGGGGAACTAGAAAAGAATTAAGATTTCTGATGCTACAAAATATTACTAAAATCCATTAAACCCAATATGAATATATAAAATAGGAATTATGAACTGAGATGGTAGAATTTAAAAATAATCACACATTTGTTCTTCACAAATTATTTCAAATCAAATCTCAGACACTTTGTTTTTTTTGTTTTTTTTTTGTTTTTTTTTTTTTTGTTTTTTGAGACAGGGTTTCTCTGTGTAGCTTTGCGTCTTTCCTGGGACTCACTTGGTAGCCCAGGCTGGCCTCGAACTCACAGAGATCCACCTGGCTCTGCCTCCCGAGTGCTGGGATTAAAGGCGTGTGCCACCACCGCCCGGCCTGACACTTTGGTTTTTTAAGAGGAATAACCAACATAATTCATTAAAATTTCAACATAAAAATATAATGGTTATTTAGAAAGTATGATGTATGAGATTAAATATGAAAGAAATGATAAAGAGATGTGATTATTTTTAAATTCTACCATCTTAGTCAATGTGATTATTTTTTAATAAATTTATTTATTTTATATGCCAGCTGCAGTTTCCCCTACCCCCTCTCCTGCCAGTCCTCACCTCACCCCCACTCTGCTCCCACACCCCAATCCACTCCTCCTCCATTTCTGTTTAGTAAAGGACAGTTTTCCCATGAGTGTCAACAAAACATAGCATATGGAGTTGCAATTAGACTAAGCACCTCCCCATGTATTAAGGCTGGGCAAGGTGAGCCAGTGTGGGAGTAGGGTCTCCAAAACCAGTAGGAGTCTGAGACAGCCTCTGTTGCCACTGTTAAGAGTCCTACAAGAGGACCAGGTTACACAACTGTAACATAGATGCAGAGTGCCTAGGTCAGTCCCGTGCAGGCTCCCTGGTTGTTGGTTCAGTCTCTGTGAGTTCCTAAGAGCTCAGGTTAGTTGATTCTGTGAGTTTTCTTGTGTTGTCTTTGACCCCTCTTGGCCCTACAATCCTTTCTCCCCTTCTTCTACAGGATTCCCTGAACTCTACCTAATGTTTGATTGTGGATCTGCATCTCTTTTCATCAGTTGCTGGATGAAGCCTCTCTGATGACAATTGGACTAGGCACCAATCTGGTCACAGATAATGGCCAGTTCAGGCTATGTATCTGCTATTGCTAGGAGTCTTAGCTGGGGTAATTCCTGGTAGATCCCCTTGTGCTAGATTTTTACTTGACCCTGAAATGCTCCTCTGCCTCACTCAGGATGACTTTTCTAGTTCCATCTATTTGCCTTCAAATTTCCTAGTGTCCTTATTTTTAACAGCTGAGTAATACTCCATTGTGTAAATGTACCACATTTTCTTTATTCATTCCTTGGTTGAGGGACATCTAGGTTGTTTCCAGTTCTGGCTAATACAAATAAAGCTGCTATGAACATAGTTGAGTAAGTGTCCTTATAGTATGATTAAGCATCCTTAGAGTATATGCCGAAGAGTGGTATAGCTGGATCTTGTGGTAGATTGATTCCCAGTTTTCTGAGAAACTGCCACACCAATTTCCAAAGTGGCTGTACAAGTTTGTACTCCCTCCAGCAATGGAGAAGCATTCTCCTTGCTCCACATCCCCTCTAGCATGAGCTGTCACTTGTGCTTTTGATATTAGCCATTCTGACAGGTGTAAGATGGACTCTCAGAGTCATTTTGATTTGCATTTCCTTGAGGGCTAAGGATGTTGAACATTTCTTTAAATGTTCCTCAGCTAATTGAGATTCTTTTGTTGAGAATTCTGTTTAGATCTATTGTAGTTGGAAGATTTTCTATGTCCTGCCTGGTTCTGCAGCTGCTCAGACACACATAAACATATAGAGGTTTATATTATTTTTAAACTATGGCCATGGCAGGGGTCTGTTTGATCCTATTGATGATATCCTTTGCCTTACAGAAACTTTTCAGTTTCATAAGGTGCCATTTATTAATTGTAGATCTTAGTGCCTGTGCTATTGGTGTTCTGTTCAAGAAGTTGTCTCCTGTGCCAATGTGTTCAAGATTATTTCCCACTTTCTCTTCTCTCAGATTCAGTGGATATGGATTTATGTTGGGGTCTTTGATCCATTTGGACTTGAGCTTTGTGCAGGGTAATAGATAAGAATCTATTTCATTCTTCTACATGCCAACATCCAGTTACCATTTGTTGAAGATGTTTTATTTTTTCCATTGTATAATTTTGGCTTCTATGTCAAAAATCAGGTGTCCATAGATGTGTGGATTTACATCTGGGTCTTTGATTCAATTCCATTGACTCACTGGTCTATTTTTATGTTTTTTTGTTTGTTTGTTTGTTTGTTTGTTTTTTGTTTTTTTTGAAACAGGGTTTCTCTGTGTAGTTTTGGTGCCTGTTCTGGATCTTGTTCTGTAGAACAGGTTGGCCTCGAACTTGCAGAGATCCGCCTGGCTCTGCCTCCTGAATGCTGAGATTAAAGGCATTTACTACCACTGCCTGGCTTTTTTTTCTGTGCTGTTTTTTATTACTGTGTCTCTATAGTACAGCTTGAAATCATGGATGGTGACAATTCTTGAAGTTCTTTTATTGTATAGGATTGTTTTAGATATCCTGGATTTTTTTTGTTTTTCCATATGAAGTTGAGTATTGTTTTTTTTTTTTTTTTTTTTTTGTTTTTTTTTTTGGTTTTTCGAGACAGGGTTTCTCTGTGTAGCTTTGCTCCTTTCCTGGAACTCACTTGGTAGTCCAGGCTGGCCTCGAACTCACAGAGATCCGCCTGGCTCTGCCTCCCGAGTGCTGGGATTAAAGGCGTGCGCCACCACCGCCCGGCGAGTATTGTTCTTTTAAGGTAAGTAAAAAATTGTGTTGGGATTTTACAGGTATTGCATTGAATCTGTAGATTGCTTTTGGTAAGATGGTCATTTTTATGATGTTAACCCTACTGATCCATGAGCATGAGAGATCTTTCCATCTTCTGATATCTTCTTCAGTTTATTTCTTCAAAGACTTGAAGTTCTTGTCATACAGGTATTTTATATTATTTGAGGCTATTTTAAAGGTTGTTATTCTCTGATTTCTTTCTCAGCCCATTTATCATTTGTATATAGAAGGGATACTAATTTTCTTGAGTTAATCTTGTATCTAGTCAATTGACAGCTGTAGGAGTCTCCTGATAGAGGTTTTGGGGTTGCTTATGCATACTATCATATCATCTGTGAATAATGATACGTTGACTTCTTATTTTCCAATTTGTATCCCCTGATTTTTAAATTCTACCATGTAAGTTAAAGTCATATATTCTCATGCATAATTGGATCCTAGGATCAAGTCTATAACCATAACACCATGAACATGTATGGATTCTAGGGTTGAATATTAAGGTTTTATGTATTTAACTTGTGTGGGAGGCTAGCTTCCACCTTTTCCAGGGTTCCTATGAGGAGGAAAGAGGGATAAAAAAGTATTAGATAGAAAGATAGCAAAGAGAAAGACAGAAACACAGGATAACTTTGGGAAGGCCTGGGTCAATACCCAATGGCCTCTTCTGCCTCTTCAAAGGGGCTTTTCATAACAATGCCAAAGGGTGGGGCAAAAAACCTCCCCCTTGCGAGATCAAAGCACACCACACAGCCAAGTGTAGACCTTTCTAAACACCTGGTAACCATGCCCATGGTCAAATCATCCCCTTATGCAGCCCTGCTGGTTAAAGCAAGCTCAGATTCTCAGACCCTGAGTATGTTCTCACTAGGAAACCTCTGGGCTGGGGGGTCTCTACAAACTTGGGATATGTGTGAAATCCGGGAAACTAGAAAAGGGCCATTGGAAGGGGAAGAAAGATCTTAAAAGAGAGGTGATAGTGGAACACAGGTGACTTCAGGATGTTGGAGATTCCAAGACACCAGGACATCACCGAAGAAAGCTGTCTGGATAAGGAGTAGAATCCCAAAGCGTGGCTATGTGTGCTGCAGGTGGCACAGCTGGAGGAACAGGTCTACCCAAGCTTTGAAATCTAGATAATTTCATTATAAGCCCCAGATGCCCAACATAGATCCACAGGATTGGGTGTTTTCCCTGATGGGTTTTGTTCTTGGTTTGGACTGATCTTGCTGTGTTTTCATTCTTCTCTTTTGGAATGGGAATATTTATTCCATGCCACTGTAATGTTGGGCATATGTAACTTATATTTTTATGTTCAAAGTGCTCAAAGTCAAGAGACTGAAGAGTTTCAGAAGTGTACTTGCACCTTTAAACAGTGTAGGAAGTTTTAGAATCTATGGAGATTGTTGAAGTTGGACTGAATACAGTTTGTTTTATAAGATGCATGAGAGAGCCATGACCTACAGGCTCAGAGGTAGAAGGTTATGGCTTAAAAATGACGTGTTTATCAGTTTGACTAGGAGTGGAATTATAATGGTTAATTTTGATTGACGACATCACAAGATCAAGAATCACCTTGGAAATAAGACAGTGGGCTTATCTGTGAAGGATTATCTTAGATTCAGTGGGCAATCCCATTCCATGGACTTAGGTCATGGACAGCATAGAAA
>CABHPR010123038.1:0-12593 GCA_902168415.1 Peromyscus melanophrys
GACCACTGCTGCACAGGGTTTGCCTAGTATTCTCAAAACTCCGCACTCCATCCTCAGTAACGGTGGGAGGGAGAGAACGGGAGACAAGGAAAGGAAAGAAAAGAAAGAATGGAAATCTCCCCAAATACAGAGCAACAAAAGTCAGGGAAAGGAAGAGAAAGGTGAGGGAAGAGAAAAGAAAAGAAGGGAAAAGAAAAGTAAAAACGGAGGTCAGAAGCTCTGGCTTTTGAACTACAGGAGACCTAGAGACGAAGGACAGAAATAGCAGAGGAAGGAAATAACTAAAAGTTTCTTCTAGAATTTTAAAACAGGAGCTGATAAAAAGGGTCTACCACGCACATATCATAAGAGATTTAAAAGGATTCAAAACATGACTCTGCAGTTTCAAACCCTGAGAGACAGATATGGTTCTGTAAGTTCTATGTAGTCAAAGGCAGAACTACAGAGAGAGCTGTCTTACAAACAGGGCCAGAAATCACAGTAGCCCAGATGAGAGCTTTATTCTGCACGGCGGACAGAGTATGATGGGAATTAGACATTTTTGACACTTGTCATTACCAAGATCTTGACTGCCTTTGTGTTCTTTTGCAGCTGAGAGATTGAACAGGAGAACCCTGCACAGACTCAGTTATTCTTGGATGGCCTGCCAGTGTGCTGGTGAAGTTCCTGCATTTCTCATCTGACTTCATCATCTGAATGAGCTGATACTCAGGTCACCTTACATTTTTGTGCAAAGTACTCTGGGCAACTGAGAAGGCCATGTGTCTGCTAGACATCAAAGGCATTGATCAAACCACCCTCCATCAGATGTTTGAGAAGCTGTCCTTTCACAGGGTTCATGTGGAAGTAACTATAGACAAGGAGACAATAGTGATCTCTGAGTAGGGCACTGCAACTGGAGTGGGCTCACCGAGCCCTGCTGCTACTGTTCTGTTCTTGATTTAAGTGCTGGGCTTCATTTTAACCACTATTATATTCAAAACTTGAGATATATTTGAATTAAAAAATTGTGCTCTTGGTTGCTCATGAGTCTCATGGGGTAACAGAAACTCTGCTTTACCATAAATCCCTTCTACAATTTTTTTAAAAATTTATTTATTTATTATAAACAGTAAAATATTTTCTCTGTAGAAAATAGTAAAAATGGTAACATTTCCCAGTAAGTCCTTTTAAGCCAAATGATAGCTGAATTATACATATAAATATTGATTAGATTCTGTGATACAGAAGAGACTTATCTTAACCTGTTCAGAGAGCTATGTTTTACTTAAGTTGTGTAAGTGAGATTCCTATTCATCTTCCCCTTCACTGTTTGATTTATGACAGACATTTTTCCATAGGGTAATCCATAATCTAAAAAGATTTTAGCCTCCCCTCCTGAAAGTATGGCCAGCATTTTCTTTCATCAGCTTGATACAGTACAAATTCTTATCCCAATAGTGAAATGTTTCACTAAACATTGCCCAGTGATTGGGTAAAACCAAAAATTATTATAAGCCACAGTCATCCCAGGGTCCCCCCTGCTAGGTAGCCTCCCTGGAGCTGTGGGTTGCAGTCTGATTATTCTTTGTTTTATATCTAGTATCCACTTATGAGTGAGTACATACCATGTTTGTCCTTCTGAGTCTGGGTTACCTCACTCAGATGATATTTTCTAGTTCCATCCATTTTCGTGCAAATTTCGTGATGTCATTGTTTTTCTCTGCTGAGTAGTACTCCATTGTGTATATGTACCACATTTTCTTAATCCATTCTTCAGTTGACAGGCATCCCTCCCGAAGCTGAACGCTTGGTCGAAGAGGACGACCTTCCCCGAATAGAGGAGGACCGGTCTTCAGCCAAGGGTATACGAGTAGCCGCGCTCCCCTGCTAGAACCTCCAAACAAGCTCCCACCCTTCTACAATTTTGTACCATCCAGATTACGTACAGACATAAACATGTTGTGATATGTAAAGTAAAGCCCTTATGTCTGGCTTTAAGTGAAATGTATACTAAAGACTTTGTGTCTGGCTTTTTTTTTTTCTTTTTTGGTTTTTCGAGACAGGGTTTCTCTGTGTAGCTTTGTACCTTTCCTGGAACTCACTTGGTAGTCCAGGCTGGCCTCGAACTCACAGAGATCTGTGAGTTCTGGCTCTGCCTCCCGAGTGCGGGATTAAAGGCGTGTGCCACCACCGCCCGGCTTGTGTCTGGCTTTGAGTGAAATGTTTCACCACAGCCTTTGCTATATTTGGTTTAATCAGTGGAGGCTGAGAAATTGTTTTAAAATGGTTGAACCTTGAAGAAATGTTTCTCTGGAGAATCTGCACTTGGTGCTACCTGAGAGCTTGCAGTTGCAACGACCTTGGTCCTAAGACACTCCTGGCAGACCTGGAGTTCTTAGTTTTGATTATGGTAATCATAATCAAAAGGGACTGAGATTTCTGTGGATTGTCTGCTCTCATGGGCAGCAAGAGCAAGATGACTTTGGTAGTTGGAACCTTACCCAGCCCCAATTAACCTTGTGTATGTTTGAAACTGGAGTGAGCTAGCTGAGTGTCAGTCTTTTCCAAGAAGGCGGAACCCCTCTGCTCCTTCAGAAAACGAAGGCTTAGCATCTTGGTGAGCTTCTCTCTCTACTGCGGCACCTATGACCATCATCAAACAATATAAACATAAAAACTGACTCATCACTACATTTGCTGAACTACGAAGCATGGAACTGAACATGTTTTAAATGCTTTCTTTCCCTGTATCCTTGTAACTCTGCAGGACAGCTTTTTAGCACCTCATTTTACAGAGGGGGAAATAAATAGAATGAGATTAAGCAACTTTTGTAGAATCACAGTTTGTACATTACAGAGCCTAAATTCAAACCTAGACTTAAAAGCTATAAAACCTGCATTATTTCCAGTATTGAACAGTGGCCAATCTTCTATCATGAATAAAGCCAAGTAGTAGAAGGGAGACCTACTTGGAAACAGGAGCTAATAAACTGTAAATGTATTAAAAATATCACACCAACAAAAACAAAACATCCTTCAAAGGTCAATCAAAACCAATATAGTGGCAAATTCCTCTTAAATACCATTTGTATTATAGAACTTAGGTGCAGAAGACAGCTTACAGCTCACCACCCACAACCACCGCCCCACTCTACGGTCACTAAACAAAGGCCTATGAGGCCTAGACGGGTAAGAGTGGACGGACAGTGGCAGGCAGTCAGCTGGCAGTGTGAGCACCAGGCGAAGCATAAGGGAATAATTGGAAAGTTCCTTCTCAGCTCAGTGCTTGGGCTACTTTTGACTACCTCAGTTTTGGCCTGAAGCAGAAACAGGGAAAGACCGGAGTAGATTCGTCATAACAGGTGGTGTTTATATCACTGTCTATAAGAGTACTTTTCTAATCATTTAGCAAAAAGAAAGCCAAGGGTGGGAGAAAGGAAGAAGGTGTGTGGGGGGAATTGTATAAGTCATAGAACTTGAGCCATCAGAACCAAATAAAGCAATGCATTCACTAGCTTTTGGAATGGACCTTTTACCAAGTTCAGTGAAGAGTATGTAAAACGCAACCATGAATGAAATGTACTTTTAAGACTTCGTCATAGAAATACAAGTTATTTCTGTAGAAGCTCCTCTTTAACGAAATAGATGCTTCATATCAGACTGTCTTACAGAAAAGACTAGAGAAGGCTTTGATACCCCAGGAGGGCAAAGAGGCCAGCCTAGAAAAAGTGCTTCCCATTTCTTTCTTCATTCAGTAAATTATCTACCAAGTACAGACTACATGGGTCATGATGCTGGGCCCTAGAGACAGCTGGACTAAAAACTCAAGAATATTAGAAATACGTACATGCCCAGATCTGACAGTCACAGTTCCAGGAATATCTTACAAATATTTTGCAGATGAACAAAATGGCATATGTATGTATAAAGTCACTCATTAAGGTACTGTTTCTGCTAAGAAAAAAAAAGTGGATACAATTCATTTTTTAAATGGGGTCTGAATGAAGGTATACATCTAATATAATGTAATATAGTTGTAAAAAACAAGAAAGATAACTTAAATGAAACAACTGAAAATAACAACCCAAACTGCTGGACAATGTACTTGTAGTTGTCTTTTAGGTAGGGAAATAAGAATATATATATATATATGTTTATATTTACATAAAAATACAGGAAACAGAACAAAACAATGTGATAGCGACATACATGGAGCTACTTATTTTTATAGCTTTTTAAAAACTCTTGAACAATTCTACTAACATTTAAAAGAAAAGCCCCAGGGCAAACACACTATAAATCTCAGCAGCTGCCCAGAGGAGGACAGAGGAGAAAAGGAAAACAGCTGAGCTATATGAGTTCAGCTGGCAGGGAGGTCAGCTGTATGGTGACGGGCTGCTGTATGGTGATGGGCTGCTGTATGGTGACGGGCAGCTGTATGGTGACAGGCAGCTGTATGGTGACGGGCAGCTGTATGGTGGTGGACAGCTGTATGGTGGTGGGCAGCTGTATGGTGGTGGGCAGCTGTATGGTGACAGGCAGCCACATGGCTGGCAGGGAAGGTTTAGAGGAGTGAAGCCACAGCACTGGGAAGACAATGTGTTAGGCAGGGCAGATAGAAAAGAGAACAGGAAAAGAGAAAACTATGCTTTCCAAGTAGTTCCGAAAAGCAGGCGGACTTCTGAAGCTGCATGTCTGTGCTCTGTAGGAGACTGTGTGCTGTGAGGGTAGGCATACAAGGAAGAAGTACACTATCCATTAGAGGGTGATTTTTCTACCATCTCTTTAGGGAGCCTTAAGGTGAGCCTGCTTTTGAAAAACATAAATGTGATATTTCAAAAAGTTAATCCTGATCAAAACAACAGCCCTTTCTCTCTCCAAAATATACACTTGAGGAGCAGAGAGTAGGATAATACATAAGTAAACCAATGCAGCAAAATATTTTTTCAGATATACATTTCTCCAGGAATAGTTAAGAAAATAACTAAGACACTTACCCTGGCTTAGGGGAAGGTAGTAGAGATTTAGCTCAAGATCAGTTCATGTTCAAAGGAAACCTGGATCTCAGGGTCACTTGAGGCTTTGGAGACACTCCCAAGATAGAAATCCTCAAGTGGCAAATCCTTTGCTCTCACCAGACAGAAAGCCCTGCACTGGGTTTCCTCTAACTGCTTATTTCGGTCTCTCCTTCAAACTGCTCCTAAACAGAAACTCGGTACTAACCCTGCAAATACATCACAGGACCCTCATGCAGATCTAATCACTGAGTTAGGTTCACCTTTTCCTTTGGCTATTTCAGAGTGATGAAGATGCACTTCTCAACTAAGAACTAAAGAGCTCATGTCACACCAAGGTTCTGTCAAGAATAAACTCATAAACCAGTTGAGCTTGGAATGAAACACTGGCCTCCAGGTAACCAGGAGTTCACATCCACTCTTTCCTGAAATACTAAGAAAGAAGAGATCTTTCAAAAGGCTTGAGGAAGAACTTCTTTTAAAGGTGTTTTATGCTTTTTTTTAAAACATGTTTTAAATAAGTCTAAAGGGGGGAAAGAAAAATACAAAAAAAATAAAATAAAATAAAGGCTGTCCCATTACCCACACAACTCCACTCCTACTTTACTTTCTTCTAGGTCATTTTTTTTTTTTGAAGATGCATCATATCCAACAGCTGTTATAGTAGGTAAAACGCCTACACTTCTCAGCTTTTTCAAAGGACAGCCAACTTGACAGGCTTACCTAGTCACATGCTCTGGAGGGAGGAAAGGATCCCTCAGCTGTTAGGGAACCCACGCTGGGCTTCCTCAGCTTTTCTAACACCACTTGGAGATCAGATGGGAGACAAGTTGTTAAGAGAATACCTGGCCATAGGTCCTGCTAACAGGACAGGAAGCAAGGGATAAAACTGCTAAGAATCAAACTTCAGAAGAAATAACCTCACAGACAAGTGAGAGAGGCTTCTCACAAAACCAAGGAATTCTAAGAATACTTCCATAAAGACGACTAGTTTAATTTTCAGTCAACAGAAGAACTCTCTCTGTATCATCTGTGGCATGTGCACACACCAGGACGAAGGACACATTCAGACAGAACGGCCAGATATTCTAGTAAGTTCTAGTAAGGTAAAGAAGTCTGCTGAAAGACCTATCCATCTAGAGTGACATGTGCAAAAATTCCAAGGGGAGTTATTCCGCAAGACTGGCTCCTATGAGAGAAAAACAGGCAAGAAATTGGAGTTTGGCTAGGTGGAACATATTTAGTCAATGAATCTACTCAAAAACATGAGGTGACAAGTCTAGTTCACAAATCAAGTGTGGTGATAATTTGTAATTTAAGAAATAAAGATTGCCTGAAGATTAGAGGGCAGAGTCAGCCACTGAGTCAAACATAGAGGTCAGGCAGTGGTGGCACATATCTTTAATCCTAGCATTCAGGAGGCAGAGATCAGTGTGAATCTCTGTGAGTTCAAGGCCACACTGGGTTACATGAGATTGATCCAGTCTAGGAGAGAAACAGAGCCAGGCAGTGGTGGCACACACCTTTAATCCTAGTACTTGGGAGTCACACACCTTTAATCCCAGCACTAGGAAGGCTGACACAGGAAGTGATATGGCTGGGCAGAGAAAGGAATATAAGATGGGAGGAGCAGGAACTAAGCCCTTTTGGCTGAGGACTCAGAAGCATTTAGTCAGAGGATTCATGGAGATAGGGTCCTGTCTTCCATTCGGCCTGAGGATTTGGTAGTGGTGAGAAGTTTCTCTAGTGGCTTGTTCCTTTGTCTCTCTGATCTTTCAGCATTTACCCCAATATCTGGCTCTGGGTTTTTATTATAAGACCATTTAGGATTTGTACAACAATCAAGGTATCAGTACAGATAGGAAGCAAGAGACCGGCATACACATGGTACACAGACACACGGCACACAGACACACATGCAGGCTACGCACTCATGCATAAAATAAAAAAGAAAGGGTTAGGTAGAATCAGAATGGAGACTCAGAGGCTAAGCAATTTAAACAGAAAGTCCAAACGAAGGTGACTGCTATCTATCACATTTTGACATGCTATCATCCTCCATAGCCCACATTTCCGTTTTCTTAAGGTTTACAGGTCCCTGCTGTGCCGAATTGTATCCCTGTATCCTCTTAAATGATATGTTAAAGTTCTAAACCTCAAACCTGTGGACGTGGCCCTAAAATAGGGAGACTATCCAGATTCTAAGTATCAAACCTAGCACATCCTTCCAGACTTCTGACCTACAGAGCTGTGAGCCAATAACTGGGTGCTGTTTCAAAACCATTAGATCACGACAATTCATTATGTAGCAATAGAAAACAATATGATGAGATTTTACTTGACTATTGTGAACGTCCAATAAAAAATTCTTTCTAAATTATGAAAATAAACGTTATTATGCAGTTGATATGTCTAAATAGAAATCATTTTCCATAACTCATCTAATTCGTCTAATTTTCTCTATTTCTATAATGCTACCACAATTATAGCTTTGTTTAACTGTTTTGTGGAACTGTGTAAAACACATACCTCTGGGATATGACCCATGTGTGATGGAACATATATGTGAGGGTGAGGGTGTAAATAAATCAGAGGAAGGAAGCTGTTACCAGGCAAAGGTTAAGAAGTGAGGTGCTATGGATCTAACTTCTAAGACTGTCCAGTAGGTCTCATGTCAGCACGCACTGCCAAAATGAACATTTGGGTAAGAGTAATTTAACCACATATGTAGTTATTTTGTCTGGCTAGAGTATGGGGGCATCCAAACTTCAAATATTTGTTTCGTGTTTTTACAGGGTAAGGGACATTGAAGAAAACGTAAATAATTTATATTTTCTATGGCAAAAGAAGTTGTATAAAGCTGGGTGGTGGTGGCGCATGACTTTAGTCCCAACACTCAGGAGGCAGAAGCAGGTTGGTCTCCATGAGTTTGAGGCTGGCCTGGTCTACAGAGCTAGTTGCAGGACAGCCAGGGCTAACACAAACAAATCCTGTCTCAAAAAAAAAAAAAAATAAAAATAAAGAAACACTAATAACATATGTCTAATCCTCCTGATGGAAACCATTAACAGATTTGCAAAGAGCCTTATAGAAGAATCAAAATATATACTCAAAGTATAAAAGGTTTGATCCACTTAAAAATATTGGAGTCAAGCTGGGCGGGTGGTGCCGCACGCCTTTAATCCCAGCACTCGGGAGTCAGAGGCAGGCGGATCTCTATGAGTTCGAGGCCAGCCTGGTCTACAAAGTGAGTTCCAGGAAAGGCGCAAAACTACACAGGGAAACCCTGTCTCGAAACCACCCCCCCCAAAAAAAAAAACAACGGAGTCAAAACCTACCTTTATTTTATAATTGCTTCTTTTAATTTTATAATATACTATAGGCATTTCCCCCATTTTTATATCCTTATCACATTCTTTTTAATAGAAGCACAGCATTTACAATACAAATTGATATAATTTAGTTGCCCAACCCCCTGCTCCAGATCCTACTACAGACAATGTACAGCCTTTCCCTTCTGTCTTTGCACACAGACACTGTTACTTCCTTAGACTAAACTCCCACAAGTAGAATTACTAGGTTGCTGAGTCTATCTACATATTTGAAAATCTTCTGCATAGTCTTTCAGTACCTTTATAATTAAATAGTTCTAACTACTATTTTTGAGAGGTCTGCCAGTTGTTCTAAATATGCTTTTTGAGTAATTTAATACCACTTATGGCACTCGGAGGGCATGGGTCCTCTTATGTCCTCTTGGATATTTATCCTTATAAATCAAGTATGGAATGATTTTGCCAAGTTTTCCCAAATGACTTTTGTAATTATTAAATATGTAGAATGGTTTTTCCATTCAAACTTTTTGTCTTTTGATAGTTTCATATTTTCTCTATATAACTTTTGCCTATTTCCTTTTGGGGTTTGTTTCTAGTATCTCATATATTTTCTATCATTTGTTCTAATAATCTGCTGCTTAAATATTGGCACTATATTAAATATCTGTATCATATTTATATGCTGTCATGAAAGTGATAATATGAAGTGCCCCCACAAAAGGCCCATGTGTTGAAGGCTTACTCCTTAGGTGGTGGCAATACTGAGATGTGAATGGATCGTGAATGTGTAAATTTCATCAATCTACTAAATCCACCCATGAGTTTATACTAAAGGGACTATTAGAAGGTAGGGCAGAAAGTAGGTCACTGGGGGCATGACTTTTAAGGGCTATCTTATGCCCGGTCTCTTCTTGCCTTTCTCTCTGCTTCCCAGATGCCATAAAGTAATCACATATTGTCTCATATGCCCTCCCCACTGTATGTTCTATCCCACCACAGGCACTGAAACATAGAGCCAAGCAGCCCTAAAGTAAAACCGTGAGCCAAAATAGAAATCCTTATCCATTTAGGTTGCTTCTCTCAGGTATTTTGTTACAATGGTAGAAAGGTTAATGCAAATGTACGATACAGAGATACATACGATATATTTTACATATGCATCATATTCTACATATATCATAGCTCTCACTCTAACCAGACTTTACTATTCACTACTTTTTATTTTATTCTTATTCTAGATAACACCTAAAACTTTTAGGTTAACAGTAATGATTCTGGATCTTCTTGTAAATATTTACATAGCTTATTTCTCTTTTTCCGTAATGACTAAACTTATGAAAAGAGTGGTAAATAATTAAAGTACATTGTAAGTAGTTTACTGCTCTGACAAACTTCCAGCCAGGACACACAGACCATTACCATTCCTGATGTTCGGGAGAGCCAGGTGGGAAGGTGAGCTTCTGTTTTCCGCAGCTTCTTTCTTCTGGGTCACTGTGGAGACAAAGCTGCTGAAGGTGGAGGTCTGGCCCTTGGGTGCTCTGTCCAAGCCCTAAAAACAAAACATGCAACGTTTTAACATCGTTTCTCCTGACTGTAGCAAGTAATTTTATTGTAGAAATCAAAGTGTTATCATAGAGATTTCGCTTTTATGACAGAAAGATGATGAAATGGTTATATATGCAAATGACCCAATCTCTTAGCGTAAGACAGCCATGTCAATTGTCTGACTACGTACAAACTGGTAAGGTTTAGAAAGGGGGTGGTGGTAATATTTCATAGTTATGACAGTTAACAAATTCTACTCACGGAGTAGTTAGCACTTCTCCTTGTACACAATATATATTCCATACATGTTAACTATTTTAATTATGTATTTGGATAATACTGTTTTTATGAGCTCCAAATTTGTAAGTTTTAATAATGTATGAATTACATTACAGGTTGATTTACTAAGTCTTTTAATAATCATTTGATCCACTTTAAAAATTCAAATAAAATGATAAATCCTTTAGTGCTGATTTTTTTTCCAAAGTATTATAATTATATTGTGGGTACACCAGGATTAAGAAAAATGTTCTAAGGCCGGGCGTTGGTGGCGCACGCCTTTAATCCCAGCACTCGGGAGGCGGAGGCAGAGGCAGGCGGATCTCTGTGAGTTCGAGGCCAGCCTGGGCTACCAAGTGAGTTCCAGGAAAGACGCAAAGCTACACAGAGAAACCCTGTCTCGAAAAACCAAAAAAAAAAAAAAAAGAAAAAAAGAAAAATGTTCTAACCATGTAGGGATCCTTAGGTATAGACCACAGAGCTCTCTAAACAAGAAATTATCCATTAACACATTTTCTACTACAACGACTCCAAAAGTTCTTAAACTATTTAATTAACCTGTACTTTGTAAATAATAAACCATAAGCAGAGCACAATTGAGCTACAGTGCTGACTGAGGCCTTTTCTTAGTTCTTCGATCTTTATGAACTCACGTTCCAGATCTTAGGTTATGTTTTGTTTGAGACAAGGCCTCACTATGTACCCCTGCTGGTCTGAAACTTGGTATACAGCTTAGACTAGCCTTGGACTCCTGTCTCCACCTCCCCAATGTTGAGATCACAGATATATACCACCACACCCCACTTTCCAGCTCCCAGAATCTTGAGAATAGTAGTTAACCTCTTAACCTACTTTGTTCACATTTCCTGTGTGTTTGTGTGTGTCGAGGGGGTTGTGTGTGTGTGTGTGTGTGTGTGTGTGTGTGTGTGTATTGTGTGTACATGTGCATGTGCCCATGTAAGTGTGTGCTGTGCTGCCCAAGGGGAGGCCAGAGGGCCATCTCAGGGTATCTGCTCTCTCCTTCCACCATGTAGATTCTGGTGACTGAACTCAGGTCAGCAGTCTCAGTGGCAAGCACCTTTACCCACTGAGCCATCTTGCCAGCCCAACATCTACTTTTTAATTAAAGGTAGTTTTATTTTCATAGTAGTAAAATGAAGAGTTTCTTTATTCGCTCAACGGATTGATTCCCTTTTAGAACCAATTCATACATAATATAGCAAAACCGTTTATGCTCACCAAATCTTCATGTGTTCTCACGAAATGTCCTGCCCTTTTACAGAGCCATCATTACCTCTGATAGGCTACGGACAGAAATACCATCTATCAGTTCTGGAGAGAAGTGCTGACACATTTGAGACTGGTGGGGAAAGCCAGCTCTCTGCTGTTTTCCAGCACTGGGACAACGGTGGGTGCTGAGAGTGGAGGTGCTGGATTGATTATTCAGGAGCTTGGGTCCTGAGTGATAGATTCTATGAAGCAGAGCCATTTCTGACCCACAGGCTATCCACTAGCAACAATGAAACTTCTTTTTTTATTGTTGAAAGCACTGAAACTAGAGCTGTGTAACTGAAACAACAGCTCAGAACTGGTCTGTGAAGTTCTTTCTGTTTTCACTTTTCTGTAAACCAATCCTCTTGTTAATTCTTGTAATGTATTTAAATTACTCCTGAGAATTAACTGTTTCCATCTTGGTCCACTATGCTGCACTAGAGTCCTTATTCATCACAGGGTTTGACATAACTTGGGCTCAGGTTCTAAGTCCACTGTTTTTCTTTTTAAAAAGATTATTAGAATTAAAAGAGCTCAAAGAAAATAAATTTCAGGTACTACACACACACAGTGTTTAAATTTCTGGATTTAAGCGACTTTGGAAACCTTATTTCATAGATATGGACACTGGAGACTTCTGAGAGTCACCAAAAGTCAGGAGGCTAACAAGTAACAGAAATGTGATAGCTGGGCTGAAGAAATGGCTCAGCCAGTAGAATAGACTTAAGTGATCCTCAGAAGCCAGGCAACAAGAACTCTGGTGGAAGCCTCCTGCTTTACCAGAGGCCACGCTGGCACCCAGAACCCCAGATAGGCCTCCTACCCACAGACCACCAACACTCCCTGAGTGCCTGCCCAGCCTACCCCCCCAAACCCCTCCTCCCCTGTCACCATGTCCCGGCCTACAATTCAGGTGGAAGCCCCCTGCCCCACCAAAGGCCACCAGACGCCAGCAGAGGCCCGGGTAGGCCAGTTGTCCGCTGACTGCCTCCACCTTCTCGGTGCTTGCCCAGTCCACCCCAACCGGCCCTCCCCTTCTCGTCACCATATCCTGTCCCCCAAATTCAGCTGAGGCACCCTACTGGACCAGAGGACACACAGGTCAGCTACTAGAACCCCAGCACTGTCTTCAGTCAGTGTCTGTCCAGCCTACCTCTAACCCCCCCCC
>CABHPR010123039.1:0-11437 GCA_902168415.1 Peromyscus melanophrys
TGTCTCAACTTCCTTTTTAGTAAGATAGGGACAGAAAAAAACACCTCTGTGGATGTGGATGGCACCTATTGGGCCTGGCTTCAGTGGGTGTTCTGGAGGCATTTTTCCTCACCTCCCTTTTGCAAATGAGTGAGTTAATGATGCAATTCCTGTCTCTGTATTAATTCCATCAGCATTTATCTGCACATTTTCCGTGGTTCAATAATATTTCCCTAGGAGAACTGACCTTATTCAAGTGAATGCCTGGTTATCTGTGCCCCATTCAAGTCCAAGAAACAAGACTCTGTGGGTAAGTCAATGCCCTGCCTGTGCACAGAGCCATGACTGGCACAAAAGACTTGACAATAATTTCTTTTCCTTTTTGCTAGTGGCTTCTCCCAGGCTGAAGAGTGTTTGTTCTTGCCGCTCCAACTTTTAAGAAGACACGAGGCTGAAAGAAACCATTTTGTCAAGCTATAATTGATTTCAGATGACTAATTTATTAGCCAGGACTGTTGTGTAGGCTGGAGTTTCTGTCCATTGCAGGTGTTGGGTGGTGATGAAAAAATGCTTCCAGGATGTACCTGCCATCATTGTTGCCAGGCTCTGGAACACAGGGAAGCAGGTGCCTTGGTGCTCTGCCTAGCAGTGGAGAAATAAAAAGAACTCTTGATGTGTCCTCAGCTGGACAGGCCTTTTAAAAAATGACCTGCAATAATCTAGCTTTGACCTTGAGCCCCTTACTTCTTTTTCTTGTTCTACCATCCTGTGTCTCACAGCTCCTCATTCCTAAGTGACCCCGAAACCCACCACCTTGCCTTAAATTTCATCCTGACAAAGCACAGCCCCGTTTAGGCCTGATGCTCACCTCCCTGCCCCTCCTGCCAACTTCCCTGTCTCACAGCAAGGCTACTGGCAGAATGCAGCCAGTTGCTCACCTGGATGACTGAAGTATCCCAAAATGGTCCCATCTGCCCCAACTCATCACCTCTCATCCAGCCTCCATTCTGCTTCCTGGCTACATTTTACAAAATGCAAGTCTGCCTTTATTTTCCACGACTTCAAACCTCCCAGTCACTCCTTGCCTCATCGGGATATCTGCAGCCCTCTAGCCTAGCATGTAAAGGCCTCTCCAGTTCATGATAGATGTCTTCTATATCATCAGCTTTTTTCCACTGTGTGCCTCACGTTCCACATCCCAGAGGCCTGGCTGCTTGTCTTGTTTCCTGCGAGCTTTCCATGCTGTCCCATCTATTCTGCCCCAAGTTCATTCTTCAAGGTTGACCCAAGGCTCACCTTTTCTTCAAAGCCTTCACACACACACGCCCCCACTTCCTAGTTTTCTCCAAGGGAATTTTCATGGCAATAAATGTTTTGATGTGGTCTTCACATGTTTGTTGCCAGGAGAAAAACCTCCAGTGACAGAAGATGGATCATAACAGCCACACGTTCAGTGGTGCTGTCTGCCCAGTGCTCAGGGCCTTACTTCTGGGCCCATATGACTGTATTGATCAGATGAAAAGCCATTTCCTGTTCTTGCTAGCATGGTGGGGGACAGAGACACTGTTTGGCACCAAGCTGCCTTCAGCATATGCTGCTCAGGATGGACAATCCCATTCTGCTGTTCCCAGACTCTGTGTCAGCTGTGAGCATTGACTGAGCCTGCTGCTGCTGCTGAGAAGGAATTATCCTCACACCTGGAGGAGTGCCACACCCTCCTCCTCTGCCATCTGCCTTCCACCTGTGGACCTTCGAGCCTCTACAGTGCTGGGAAAATAAACACGCTAAAGCCTCAATCTGACCATGACCCGTGTGACCCCCAAGGCATTCTCAGTATAGAGGATAAATCCTATGCTCCCCTGCCTGCCCTGTAGACACCATACACTCTGGATTTCTTTCAGATCTTCTAGCACCCCTCAAGTTACCTTGTTCCCACACAGGGACCTCTTAGCCCACCATTATGCGCAGTGGATAACTAACTATGGTCTTTGGAACTTGAAATCCTGTAACCAAAGACTTGAAGAATTCTTGTCCCTAGGACCAGATTCAGTTTTCCTACATTCGAATGCTGTTCTCAATACTAATATTTATTCTGTGGGGGGAAGGCGGGTATGTTCACGCATGTATGTGTGTGTGCATACGTTTGCATGTGTGCATGTGTGTAAATACGAGCGAGCACACATGTGCATACCTGGAGGACAAAGGTTAAAGCATCCACACGGTGGCTTGTAATTTCAGTCCCAGGGGATCTTACACACTCTTCCGATCTCCCAGGGTACTGCACACATGTGGACATTCATACACTCAGGTAGACAGATGTCTCTGGGTTTGAGGGCAGCCTGGTCTACATAGTGAGTTCTAGGCTAGCCAGTGCTACAGAGTGAGATCCTGTCACAAAATAAATTTGTTTTTAGAAATTGTGTTTTCTAGATACTTGTTCTGCCTATTTTTCAAGATTTTTTTAAAATTATATTTCTAAAAAGATGTTTCTTGCCTAAAACCCCTCATGGTCTTCTTGACCTCCCTGCTACCCACACTGCCCCACTAGTGAGGTCCTGTTCAGCACCTAGGAGCCAGCTTTCTTGGCCCATTTTCCAGCCCTTCCTTTTCTGTTCTCATTTCTGAAAGTGTCATTATTGGGCTTCGATGCCTAGAGCTGGTCACCAGCTACATTACCATGTCTTAATGTCTTTCTTTTTGCTGTTTTGTTCTGCTTCCTGGAAATTTCCTTTCACTTCATCTCTAAAATATCCACAGGATTAAAAAGGTCTCTGTGTTTTCAGTTCATAAGAGCACTTTGTGTGGCTTGTTTGCCCGCCCACATTGCATCACTGTAGGAAGACCACATCATCACTGCTTTGCTGAGCGTACGGACTTTTTCCTCTTTGCATTGTTTCCAGTTCATATTATTTGTGTTGGTTTGTTTCTTTCTCTTCCTCTTTCTCTGTACTGGGGATGCACCTTATGCATCCAAGGCAAGTGCTCTATCACTGAGTTAACTACGTCACTAGCCTTCCTTTATACTTAAAAATATTTTATTAGGGGCTGGTGAGATGGCTCAGTGGGCAAGATCCATATCTATCACCCTGGTCAAAATATAACTCCAAGGGTATCAGATATCTCAACTTAAAATCCAAAATGCTAAAGCTGATAGAAGAAAACCTAGGCATCTCCCTACAAGCTATAGGTGTAGGAAAGGACTTTCTGAGAAGGACTCAATTTGTCTGGGAATTCAGGCCAACAATTGACAAGTGGGACCCAATTAAACTAAAAAACTGAAGAAACAATCAACCCATGAATAAGAAACCCACAGAGCAGAAAATAATCTTTGCCAGATATACATCTGACAGTGGATTAGTATTCAGAATACAGAGAGAACTCAAAAAATAGTCAAGAAAGCAAATGACTCAATTAAAAAGTGGGCTATGGATCGGAACAGAGAATTCATAACGGAAGAAATAACAATAGCTAATAGACATCTCAAAATATGTTCACCATTCTTAGCAATGAAGTTCAAATTAAACCAATTTTGACATTTCATCTCAACCCGGCCAGAACGGTTAAGAGACACGAAAAAACTGGTAACAAATGCTGGTGAGATTGTGACAAAGGGGAAACCCTCGTTCATTGTCGGTGACAACGCAAACCGGTCCAGTCACTCTGAAAGTCAGTGTGGAGGATTCTCAGAAAGCTAAAAATAAATCTGCTCTGTGTCCCAGCCATACCACTCCTTGGCATAAGCCCAACAGACTTGACATCCTACTCCACCGACACTCGCCCAGCCATGTTCATTGCTGCTCTGTTCACAACAGCTAGAAAACAGAAACAACCTAAATGTCCTACAACCAAGGAACGGATACCGGAAATGTGGTACAAACGCGCCATGAATACTACCCAGCTGTAAAGAAAACTGAAGTCGTGGATTTTGAAGGTGAAGGGATGGAGCTAGAAAAGATTATATTGAGTGAGGTAACCTAGACCTTGAGAATATGGGGGAAATGCCATATATTCTCTCTCATCTGTGGTTCATCGCTCCAGATCTTTAGAGGTGCACATATCAATTGAGTCAACTGTAGAGACCAGAAAAGTAAAATGGGACCATGGAGGGGAGGCAGGCTAGAGAAGGGAATATCAGGATACAGGCGATACGAAGGGAGAAATCGGAAAAACAGAGAGGGCCTCTAAATGGGGAGGTGGATGGATGCCAGTATAGAATGAGGGGGATGGAGGATTAACAACACCAAGGATGTTCAATAAAGCCTCAAAGAATCACATTATTTTATATTTATCTAAAATTATGTGCAACATATATACATATATTAAGGTATGTCTATACCATTAATAGTTAAGATATCTTGATATCATTAAGATACAGATGATTAATATATATTATGCATGATATATACATATCATTAATATATATCTTAAATGAAGTTATGCCACTTGAGCTGACAGTGCCCCTACAAGAGCCACAGACTACCTAACAAAAACCTCAGTACCAGGCATGGGAAACTTCTATTTAATGTGTTGGTCATGACGGTCCAAGTGACTCCCCAAACAATATAGGCTATTGCTGTTGCCCTTGGTTACCACTTAGAGGCTGAAGGTAAGACATATCCTATTGATATGAAGCTGAAGACACTGTACACCTTGGACACAAGACTTGGAAGTTTTGAGCTAGATCTAACCTGAAAACCTCCTTTCTTGGGTTAGTCTTTCATAGTACCGTAAAGCACTATGCGTGCTACAAAGAGAGGGGGCCATCATAGTTCCGTCTGGGTGTGATGCCTGTGAACCACAACACTGACCGACATGGCAAGCTATCCTGAAACATGCAATAGTGGCCCTCACACCTTGGTGGTTACCAACAGCTGTCCAACTAGACTTAAGGGTCAGTCAACAAGAGGAAAATCATACCTGATTCAGGAGACCTAGCCTAGTACAGGGGCTAGTGAAGACATAGGTCTTAGAAGAGAGCCTGTTGTTGCTGGTCTACCAGACCAGCATAATTCCTATCTGCGCTCTAAATACTTGTCCGTATACCACAGATGAGTGAAACTCTCCGCCCTTATCAAAGAAGCTTCTCAGCACAGCAAATAGGAACCATTACAGAAAACCACATTGAACACAAGACAGAAATCAGTGGATTATAGGGATCCCAGTCCCAACGGATACATCTGCAATACAAGTCTTGCACCTAAGGCTTAGGGAATACTGTGGAAGAGAAAGCGGAAAAGATTGTAAGAACCAGAGAACCAGACAGGCTGCTGTGAGACTGTCTCCTAGAAATGATGGGCAAGCTACACCCATGATCCCTCAATAATATGCCTGCCTAAACAGGAGCTGAACATTGACAATCAATAGACATGTTTACTTGGAAGGGGGCATCTCAAGGGCTCTACCCCTAGACAAAGAGCTACAGGCAACTAATGACTGCTGATAGAGAAAGAATTAGTCTTTCCCAGGGATGAGCACCCTAATAGGTTATCCAATACAAAGTGGTCATCCCTGAAACCGTATCCACACAAGCAGTAAAATCAGATTCAGCAGGTAGTATTTACATATTTATGAATATATGTAATAACAATAATCAAAGAAAAGGAGGCCATCAATTAGAGAGGGAGTAGGAGAGACATGGGAGGGGTTGGAGGGAGGAAATGTAAAGTGGAATTGATGTAATTATATTTTATTAGGGACATCAAGTGGCTAAGTGGGTAAGGATGCTGGCTGTGAAGTCTGACAACTTGAGTTGGATCCCCAAAACAACCCACATGGTGGAAAGGGAGAACTGACCCCCACAAGTTATCCTCTAACCCTGCCCCATTTTATATATGTGTATATATATGCTATATATGCATATATGTATATATACAAAATATATATACGTACACAAAAAATGTAAAAATCATTATGCTTGTTATTATCATGTGTATGATACACAGGAGCATGCATGTGCCATGACACACATGGAGAGGTCAGAGGGCAACTTTCAGAAGTCAGTTCTCTCCTTCCACAATGAGTTTCAGAAACCAAACCCAAGCCATCATGCTCTTACCTGCTGAGTCATCTTTCTGGCTCTCTCTGTGCTTTTTATTTTGAGGCAGGGTCTTAATAAGTTAGCCCAGGCTAGCCTTGAACTTGTAATCCTTCTGCCTCAACTTCCAGAGTATCTGCAACACCAGGCCCAGACAATCTCTGTTTTCTACATGAGACATCTTCCTTGGATTAAGCAGGTTTGAAAGCATAGTTTCTTGGGAGCTGATTACAGAGCAGATGGTGTGCTGGATCTGAGGGGGCCCACTGAGTCATGGCAAAGGGGTTCTTTCATGGTTCACATCTGCAAGTGCTCAGGAGAGCATCCCTCTGTCTGCGTGGTGGGTACAACCCTGGCTTGCAGACATCTTTGAGCTTGGTTTTGGGGGGGTGTCTGAAGAGTGTGGAACTCTTTTCTCAGTGGGCTGCCCCACTCGTGATTTTTAAAGTCTCATCGAACAGAACATCTCGGCACCATGGCTGGATGTTGAGGGGCAAGCAGAGGGAGGATCTTAGCCTATCCTCTTTTGTAAAAACCATGTTCCCTTCTCAGTCACCTGCATCCCCATCCTCGCTGCACACTTCCGGGTGCCTGTCTGAGGCTGGGGACTGCAATTGTCCTGCCTCCCTCTGCTCTGCCAGCAACTGTGCTGATATCTGGCTGTCCGGTTTCGGATGCCTCTCTGTGGTTATCATTTTGTGTCTTTTTCTCCCTTTCCCCTCATTGTAACAAGGCTTGCTGAAACTTTTGAGATAAGCTTGTGCTCAATGCACCAGCTTAGCCGAAGTCCCTGTGACACATTCTCTGGTCCCACTGGGACCTTATGGGTGTTGTTGTTTGCTGATGCTCCTCTGTCCTACACTCTCCAATTAAATCAAGAGCTCCTCAAAGGCCAAGTCCACAGCTCTCATGTGGTCTCCTCCTGCCCCTTAGCCCTTGGCAAGATGTCATTAACATTTATTAAATTGAATTGAAGCCTAAATTATGCCTCCTAAGCTCCCCACCATCAAGCCTATATCGTGAGGCAAATGAATGTAGATCCTTCTGTCCTGTGGTCCCCGGATCCCATGTCATGTACCACTCTTTGCTTTTGGGGTAGCAGAACATATAGGAATGATCATGAACTTGGAGTCTCATCCTGGTCTGGTTTTTAACACATGGAAACTGTTTTTCATATCTACAAAGCAGGCATAATGGCTCCTTATGAATTGTCTTTGAGGGTTGAAGAATTTTTTGTAGGATGACTCAGTTCATAGAAGGAACACAATAAATGTCACTTTTCCCCATCACCTACTTTCTATGTGTCAAAGACCCAGGGTTGTATGCCACCTTACCAGAAAGGATGATGGGAAGGAAAAGAGGTATGCTAGGGCCCAGGACAGGCTCTCTGTAGAGAGGACCACCTCTCAAGAGCCCACTTGCATGCTCTACATGGAAGTGGAGCTAAACACCTTGCTTCAGAGCAATTTTCTGGGAGACATTTAATAGCTGCTGGAGAGGGGAAAAGTTCAGGCTTAAGGACAATCCCATTTACAGCTTTGGTGAGAGGCAAGCGCAGATTCACACACTTCCCTTTAATCTTCTCCATTACCCACGCAGCTTCACAGCTCCATGCACACTGTGCTGGGGTCTCCCCCAGAAACTGCCCAATGCTCATTTGCAAGCTCGTTAGCTTATATTTCCCCCATTAAGAGGAGGGAGGGAGGCATGTGTTCTAGCTGAGTGGACCTATGGGAAATTCAAGAGCTGAGCTGGGGCTGCAGAAGGCCATGACCCTTCCCGGGAGGGAACCGGATCACGGTGATGATAACCACCACACACAATGGCGAGATGATGTCGGCACTGCCCTGGGAGTGTAACACAGTATCCAACACCTCAGCCTCCCCTGCCCATGCAAGTGATGGGAGGCAGGACAGAGGGAGCTGTATTACAGTGGGGCAGGTATTTTCACGGCTCTGGAGGCCAGAAGCTGAGATCAGGGACGATGCATAAGGATGCAGGTGACCATCCTCTCATCATGTCTTCCTCTAGTTGGAAGGAGCGAGAGCCAATGCAGGACTCTGGTCTCATTTTAAAAGGGTACCAGTATTATCAAAGGTCCCAAACGCCTACCACCTCAACACTCCACTGATTTTGAGGTACACCACAGTGGGAGGAGGGGTAGGCATGGAGTAAAAAACTGTTGCCACCTTTGAGTGCCATTGGCACCAGCCCATGGATGCTTCACTGGCTCTGATACACATCCTTCACTGTGGCCCCTTGGCCAGGCAGGCTCCTTGGGACAGGCTGAGGGGTTCAAACAGCACAGATCACAAAGCTTTGTGTCTGAAAATGCTCATCGCCTCTTTATCCTCAGTGAAACAGGCTTCGGAGGCCCACCTCAGAGAGGAGCTGAGACACTGTGAGGGATGTGCCATGCATGAGGAAGTCTGCTGAAGTCAGGAGGAAGCCCATGAAGAAGTAGAAAGAAAGGTAAAGATTTTCCAGTGGCCCATGCCACACAGACAGGCACCATGCGGTCTGTGCCCATCACCTGGTTCCCTTTATAGACATCACTGCTGCCTTCTCCTTCGGTCATGTTTGCACATGGACCAGAGTCCAGGCCAATAGAGGTGGGTAGATATGATGGGAAAAACTGTTGGGTGTGACCAAACACATCTGTCGTGGTGGTACAGCCCATGGTCACCCAGGGGCCTGAAGCCCTGGCCCCAGACAACAGAGTTAAGGGATAAAAAGGCCTAGGCTAAAGGGACAGCTGCAGAGCAGGGCTGTTGGTTTATCCTGTCTGTGTCAGATGTGAGGACCGCTGCTGTGTGAACCACACAGGGTTTATTTGTCAATGTAGAGCAGCCCAGCTATTCTTGACTAATGCACAAGAACAGGGTGAAGAAACGGCCAGGGCAGAGAAGCCTGCTAGTCAAGGCAACACTATCACCCGACGGACTCCTTCACTGTGCCCTTCCCCATCTGAAAACTCCACATCTGAACTGCTCCTTCAAAGCCATGCCATCCCAGAGCTCCTCAGAGGCTCCACCCGGGGCCTCTGCCTGCCGCCTCAGGAAGTAAGCAATGGCTGTTTACTTTCCTTGAAGACCTTTCCAAATACTACCGTACAGTTCGTTATTTAAACATCATTTCTCTATTTGGCTTCACGCAAGGTCAGCGCAGTGATACCTGGTTCTCTGTCTGATGTGCCTCACACTCCTGGTGTCTGGCAGTCGGGCCGTGTGACATGAAAACAAGTTCACTGCATGAACATTACAACTTCCCTAGCAGGATGAAAGCAGATTTCAAATGAGAGCCACACAGCCTGTCATTGTCACAAGTGTGTGTTCACTATGAGTTTACAGGCTTCTTGGGCTCTCAATAAACTGCAACGATTTAGTCACAGGTTGTAGAGCCAACGGCTCCACAGGGTGATAGGTAACAAAATGCAGATGTTTTAAGTGCGTGTGGAATGCCTTTAAGGGAACACAGGCTGCAGTGGCCATAATCATCACGAAGAGCACCTCCATCCACTGTGAGGCAACCTCCTCCTCTTTACCAACCAGGTCCACCCAGCCCCCAAGCAAACAGTGTCTGGCTTCTCCACAGTGTAGGTCTGTGTCCTGCAGAGTCACATAAATAGACCCCATAGAGAACCTTCTTCCTTGTCATGACATGTGCAGTGTGGGAATCCTATGTCTCATTTATCCATTCTCCATGGTTTTCCTTTTCAATGTTTTTCATGTGTGTGTGTGTGTGTGTGTGTGTATGTGTGCGTGCGCACATGCACACATAGTTTCCCACAGAGACTGGAAGACCAGAAGAGGGTGTCGGATACCCTGGAGCTGGAGTTACAGGTGGTTGTGAGCTTCCCTCTATGGATGCTGGGAGCTGAACTCTGAACTTGGGTCCTTTTACAAAAGCAGTAAGTGCTCTTAACCTCTGATCCATCTCTCCAGCGCCCCCCTTTCCATTTTAATAACAGCCTTATTGAGCTGTACCTCACATGTCATGGAATCCACTAAAGTAGAATGCGCAGTTCAGTGGTTTTAGTGTAGTCACAGAGTCTGACCACCAGCCTCATAATCTAAGCTTAGACAGTTTCATCAGTCCCCAAAGAAAGCATGAACTTACTAGCACTCACCTCCTGTTCCTCTCCACACTCTGACGTTCCCTAACCTATGTGCTGACTCAAAATTGGTCCATCTGAGAGACTTTCATGTGAATAAGATCACACAATAATTGGTCTCTTATGATTGGCTCATTTTTTTGGTATGGTATTTCTAGGTCATCCATAATGCAGCATGTGCCAAGGCTTCATTTCTTGTCATGAGGTAGTAATGTTCTGTTGCATGGAGTTGTCACATTTTAAATTGATGTTTGGGTTATTTCTCACTTTGAGGCTTTTATGAATTATGCTATTGTGAAGACAGCGTGTAGGTTTTGTGTGAACACCATTCACACGTGCAAGATCCTCTTGAGTATAAACCCAAGGATTGGAATTCTGCAGTCAAATGTCCCCTTTTAACTTTTCTATGAACTGCTTCTTGTTTTCCAAAGTGCCTATGGTATGGTTTAAACATGAAATATCTCCCCCAAAGGCTCATATCTTTAAGGCTTTGTCCTCAGTGTGAGAGGTGTTCAGAACTGGAGCTTTGGGAATTGGATCAAGCTTTCCTTCATCCACAGATCAACCCACTGATGGGTCCAACTCAGTAGGCCATGAGAGATGGGGGAACTGCGAAAAGTGTGTCTGCTTGGAGGAATCAGGTCACTGTGGGCCATGTCTCCGAAAGACATCTTGTCCTGGCTCCTTCCTGTCTGTCTCTCTTTGCTTCCTGTCTTCCATGAGATGCACTTCTTGACACCACCAGACACTCTGTACCATGATGCTCTATCTCACAGCGGCCTGGAAACAACAGAGTCAGACAACTTCTGAGCATAACTTCTGAATCCATGAGGCTGAACAAACCTTCCTCCTCTCAGCTTGTCTTTATTTTTTTTGCTGTGTTTATGGCATATACATGTGACATGTTCATGTGTGTTCATCTCCTTGCATGTAGAGGGCAAAGGTTGACATCAAGTGTCTTCTTCAGTTTCTCTCAAACTTATTTTTTTGAGACAGGATCTCTCATTGAGCCTGGAGGTCACTCAATGGTAAGACTGTCTGGCTGGTGGCAGATATCATGCCTGGAGTTTTTGAGATGTCTATGTCTGGTATTTTGACACAGTGATGAGAAACCAGCTGACTCAGTTTGTAGAACCCAAAATGTACCAGGGATGCTTTCACCACATGAAACATTGCCATTCACCATCTCTGCAGACATCACCACTCTGTGTGTGTGTGTGTGTGTGTGTGTGTGTGTGTGTGTGTGTGTGTGTGTGTGTGTGTGAGAGAGAGAGAGAGAGAGAGAGAGAGAGAGAGAGAGAGAGAGAGAG
>CABHPR010123039.1:13525-28098 GCA_902168415.1 Peromyscus melanophrys
GTTTGATGCGACTTTCTTTCTTTTAAGGCAGGGTCTCATGTAACCCAAGCTCACCTGAAACTCAATGTGGAATGAAGGCTGCCCTGAACTTCCTGACCCTTCTGCCTCCTATCCAGAGTGCTGAGATTACAGGCGTATGTTCTCCAGCACCGATGATCCTATAAAGATTTGTATCTGCATTCTTGAGGGACTTGGTTGCCTTGCTTACAATGTTGGGGAGACACTGCTCTCACTAACAACACTGTCCATATTTATCCCTTCTCTGTTTCCTATGGACCCCATTCAAGACAGACATCCTAAGTATTCGGTAGACTCTCCAAGGAAGCCACCTCTCCTGGGATTCCACCCAGAGACTTTCCCTCCCAACTCAGATCCTCTCACAGACACAGGGTGACCCAGATACACCAGTGTTTCTTGTATCCTTTTCATTCATTATTTTCTTTCCAGGGAATTGTCTCTCTCACCCCTGACTGTCAGGAGCACTGGTGTCTGGTCATTCACCCCCTCCCTTGCCCATGTCTGCAGAGTCTGAACAGGCCCCCTTTGTTTTTGAGGCCTGTGGCTTCCCTCCTTTCACAACACTCTGGCTTGGTGCATTCAAACGCTATTGATTTCTCTAAACTGTTTCTGTTTCATGCGTGCATTAATTGCCATCCTACTTCGTCTTTTCCTTCCCCGTTCTTTACAGCAACTCAGTGTGCCCACCTTGGGCTTAGCTTGCTCTCTCCAGGGTCTGAGTGGAGGAGCTCAGCTCATTGACTTGTGCCTTTACTAAAGCAAGCACCTGACGCTCACGCTTTCCACTGGGCGCCGATTACGCACCGATCACACTGTATCCCCACGCTTAGGACCATGGCCTTTTTTGTATGGCCTTTCCAGCTCTATTGTGAAGTGTACTTCAATATATTCCAAATATCTGGGCCTTTTCTAGATAGGATTGTTACTTTGATTCTGACTTAACCCTTTTATTGGCCAGAGAACACACTCTGTTTGATTTCAGGTTTTAAAGATGTTTTGTCCTATTTATAACCAGTGCTTGATGAATCTGTGTGTGTACACACCTGTGTGTGGTGTGTATGTGTGCATGTAGGTGTGCCTATATGCTTGTGGAGGCCAGAGGTCAATGTCAGCTCCCCAGCTGCTCACTCATTGAGTTACACTGACTGGCCAATGAGCTCCAAGGACCCTTCTGTCCCTTCTTCCTCAGCACGGGGATTACAAACACATGACCCCATGCCTGGCTTTTCATACCTGCGCTGTGGGTCGGAACGCAGGTCCTCATTTTTGCATGGCAAGCACTTTACTGAGCCATCTCTGCAGCCCTGTATGGTGACTTGGGGACCCACATCCACTCTCCTGGTGCCTTCCTGAAGGTCCACTGGTCAATTCCATTAGATGTTATCACTGAGTTTCTACAACGGTGGTAACTTCCCATCTGTCCTGTCAATTAGTGAGGTTGGGTGTTGAAATCTTTCAAAGCATCTGTGGATTTTCCCGTTTTTCCTTAAAACTCAATTCACCTTTTCCTTCCTCTTGTTTGGTGTCTACACATTTAAGATCATCTTGTCGTCCTGACAACCTCCCCTCTATGATGTTATGGCGATCTTACTTATTATTTTAGCTTACCCTCTTTTTCACTAATGTGTTTCTGGTGTCTACTATTCTGGTATTACTGTGGCCATTACAGCATCCTTTTTTTTTTTTTAAATCAGAGTCTGAGTGACACGGGAATTTTTAATTCATAATTACATGTGACTTTACATTTAAAGTAGGATTCTCGTAAGTAGCAGATAGCCAGTTTGCTCTTTCTTGCCCGGCTTGACAATGTCTGCCTTTCATCTTTTAGGTGCAATGCAGTTCCCATGCAAGTTGTTGAACTGCAGAGGTCATCCCACGTCCCTTACAGAGAATGCTTTCCTCCGTGGGGCTGGGTTTAAATCTGTGACCTTGCTGTGTGTTTGGCTCATCTGCCTCTCTTTCTGTTGAATATTTTTAGGATGTCATTGTCGCCCTCCGATGAGCTTCTTGGCTCTAACTCTTGGTCTTTTGCTCTCTGGTGACTCAATGTTTGCCATGCTTGTGTCTCATTTACTAAAACTCACCTTCAGATAACATCATGTCGCCTGTACTATAAATGCCTCCACCAGCCCTTCTCCTCGGCTTCTCTCTTCTTCTAGCCACACACTTGACATCTCTGTGTCACGGCCCTGCCTCCCATCACGCCTCCCACTTTACCTAGGGAGTTAGCTGGGAAACAGTTTGAGAGAATTCTTCATGGCCCCATTTTCAGTTTGCAGCACTCCTCTCTCTGTTCAGACTTAAGTTCCCATCTGGTGTCAGCTTCCTTCCATCCGCGGGACTTCCTGTAGCAATTTCTGAAGTGTCATTGTGCTGGCGATGTCTCCTCTCGGCTTTTGTTTGTCTACAGAATTGCCTGGTGATTTCGTTTCTGAAAGGTTTTCACTGCATATAGATTTCTAGATTGACAGGGTTTTTTTTTTTCACACTTGAAAGAACCATTCTGTTGTCTTCTCGTTTGCATAAATCATGACAAGGATTCGTGATTATTCTTATCTCTGGTTTTCGTTACACTCTTTCTCGAAACTAATTTCTAAAATTTCCCTTTGTGTCTTAGTGGTGATGATGATGGTAGTCCCAAAGGTGTTGGTAAAAATGGTGGTGGTGATTGTGACGGTGATGATGGTGATGATGATGGTGATGATGCAATGTATGTATTTTCTACTTGATTTTTAAAAGATGTTTGGGTTTGTGGGAATCTCTTTAATTGACAAAGCTTACCATCATTCCCTCAAGCATGCTCCCAGTTCTTCTCCCCAACACACTCATCTTCTATAATCACAATTATCAGCTACCAGATAGCTGATATTATCCCACAGGTCACAAAAAGAAACTGCCTTCGGGTTTGATGTTTATTATGTTTTGCTTCATACAGCTTTCTGCGTCTGCAGGCTTACCAGTCTTCTTCTTGTGTCTCGCCTGTTGTGAGTTCTACCTGGTGAATTCTGTTTCACCTCTTGACTGTATTGTTGAGACCTAACTGTTCTGTATGACGTCTTCTGCCATCCATTCCCTCCTTTGTGGTTTCTGCATTTCACACCCATCCATGAGCCTGTGAGTCCCATTCTGTGATAGTCTCCCTGCTTTTCAATGATTCCATGTCCTCCACCTCCAAATAGAGTTCACTGAATTGTCTTCCTCCTGGAGGAGGACCAAAGCTTCCAGCTCCTTTCAGCAGCTGTTCACAGGTAAACTGTGCACTCCATTTTCTTGAGTGCTGGATTTTGTTACATACCTTGAAAGAGTCTACCTCTGAGAGCCTATGATGTTGCCTACATGGGAACTGTTTACATCCTCTTCCTTCTTAGTCTTTGGCTCACTAAGGTTTCTTTCAGGGCCTTTGGGACACTTACCAAGTGTGCTGTGTTCCCAGCTAGCGGGGAGAACTACTCGCTCCGGAAGCCCTGGCATTGCGGAGCTCCAGCTCTATGCCACGATCCTGTTCACAGGGAATAGAACCTCTCTGTAAATGACTCCCTGTTCTCTGTGTCTCCACCCTAAACACGCACACTGTCCACTCAATGTAGCAAAACTTCTGGGTTGTATTGGGTCTCCTCTCTGTGCTGCACCCAGAATGTTCTTCAGGTGGGTGGGGAGAATAAGACAGGTCTGTCTGTCTGTCTGTCTGTATTTCTTCTAGGATCAGTCTTCACTGCCTGACTGACCATCACTATCTACAGGTATCTGGGTTTGCTCTTAGTGTTTGGTGAGTAATCCCAGGCCTTGTCACTCCCTGGTAAGTAGAAGTGGGATGGGACTTTGCCTCCTGATCACAGAGCCTTCTATTTGTCCTCAATGAGCTCTGAGATCTTTGCAATGAGAGGTGTTTACATGAGACATCATCAGCCCTGGTCTGTTGGAATCAGTCAGAATACATTCTGATGCCCAAGAGGCCAGCTGTGGTGGTGTGCAAGAGATAGGTGTGTTAGCCATTCACAATTGTGAGAAAATTGACAGATCCATTGATGAAAATGGCAGTCCTGACCGATACGGGAAACCCCCCAAAATGGCCGCATTGCCACTCTGGATTCCCTCTTTGGATCTCTCACTGTGGCTTTCTGCCTTTCTGCAGCAGGAAGTCCAAGGTATTCAGCCCTCTATCTTCAAAGTACTCTTCAGTCCAGTGGCTCTCATTATTCTAGAAAACACTGTGCTCCAAGCCTTCGGGCCACTCCATTCTCCTCCTCCACTTAGTCCCATTTCAGTTGTCTGCTCCATAAACTCTTGATCCCCGCTCCTCAGCTAAAACGGCCATATTCCTTTTTATTGCCCTAAAATTGCCTTAAATCAGTCCTCATTAGACTTTGGTCCCTAAACATCAGCGAAGTCTCTCCTGCGTGGCCCTACGTGTGTTAGGCACATTCTTATTTGATGGATCATAGAATTTCCACAGAAACTCTGAGAAGCAGGTTTTACTCCAGGCGAGTAGCCGATAAAGATAAAAGGCCATGACTCATCTCATTTATGGAGCTTTGATCCTTATCGTCTCTCCCTGATTTATGGCTCTTTGAATCCGTGCAGAGACAGTCCTTCTCCAGTGTGACCTTGGGTAATTCCATGGGTTGGTCTAGCTTATTTCCTCCACTGCAAAGCAGTGGCCCTGCACACGGTAGCATGGTGCAGTGAGGACAGAGGGCTGGTGCTGGGGCATGCCTTTACCTTCCTGACTTCAGGCTGGTGACCTTCAGCATGTGGCAGGTGTGAGTGAATGGCTGACCCTTTCAGCACAGGGATAACATCGGGGGCCTGCTGTCCCAGAAAGTGCTAGAGTTGCTAGACAATTTCACGTTGTTGAACTGAGAGGCGATTCCAGGGTCACTGAGGGTCACCCAGGGTCCCTGATGCCCACATTCCCTCTTCAGACACAGGGCCTTGGGTACCACCACCAAGAACAGAGTGTCTTGAATAAAGATCGCTCTCTGCATCTGAACACAGCGCCTTGTGTAAGTGACCTAGTCAGAAGTTGTCAATGGTGGCAATACAGTTGAGGGATGACCCAGTGGAACCTGAGAGTTCAGGCTACTTTTCTTAGATCACAGAGGCCTGGGCACCAAGCTGGCTGCCTAACTCCGATTGGCTTTTTTCTTATGCTGCATACTGCTAGATTCCTTCGCAGGAGGGGTTATTTTCCACCTGGGGGACAGGACACATCCTCAAGGCACATGGGGAAGCCCCTCCAGTAACATGTGACCCTAGCAGAGGCCAAACAGGTGCCGTAGTGTTCCTTTAATAACCACATGAGATGGGGATCCTGGGTGCAGAGCCTGAGTCTGGGATGAAAACGGGGGCTCAGTGTGGGTGGAAGTGCACTTATGGTCATGTGCTGGTGTTGACCCAGTTCTGGTGGTCCCTGGCTGGAGGCAGGCACAGCTCAGTGTGTACATGAATTGGTGACTTTTCTCCCTGCTCTAACAAAATACCTGCCAGAGCAACTTAAGGGAGAAAGGGTTTATTCTGGCTCACAGTTTGAGAAGGGATATGGTCTATCTCGTGGCCGGGAAGGCAGGAAGGCAGAGGCACCTGGTCACTGGTCACATTGTGTCCACTGCCGCCGGAAGCAGAAAGAGATGAATGCTGGTGCTCAGGTCCCTTTCTCTTTTCTTTTTATGCAGTAAGGGACCCCAGCCCATGGGATGGTGCCATCCACACTCCAACTGGGTCTTCTCTCTTCAGTTGAACTGTTCTGAAAATACCCTCATAGAGATACCCAGGAGTATGTTTCCATGGTGATTTGAAATCCAGGCAAACTGACAATTAAGATTAAGCATCACCGAGGCGTCTGCCCTGGCTCCAATGTTTCCAGCTGCGCAGCCTTGAGGCGTCTACTGAACTCCCCCTACGCTTTGTCTCCCCACCAGGGACACAGCTGCCAAGAGTCCCTCCCACCTACGGCTGCGGTGAGCTCTAGACAGGTTTCTCACGCATGCGATTCCCGTGATGAATGCACAGCCTGGGCCTCCGTAAATGTCAGCCTTCACGGTTATTCCAGCCAGCCAAGGGGGCGAGCGGTCAGTGGGAACAAACCCCCACCACCTGTGCCAGAAGAACAATGGGGCAGAACAAAGTCGTTTATCTTTGTGCTTGTCTGTACCAGCTCCAAGAGCCCTCAGGTCTTTTCTACGTGGGTGGAAAACAGGGTCCTCTGGGACTAGAGGGTGGACAGCGCTCTGAGGAATTCAGTGAGTGTTTGGTCCCTGTCTGGACCACTGCCAAGCTGACTAAGAGATTTAAATAGCGCAGAGCCGGGTGACAATGGCAGCACCCACTCTAGCCTTGTATGCCATCATGGCTGGTGTCTACGGTAGGGTCATGGCCATGACCCAAGCAACTGAAAGCCACCCACACAGGCATGGTCACACAGGGGCCGGGAAGGAGCACAGGGATGAACTACATTGCCTCTGCTGGGGCTTCTAGGCTGCAGTCAAGCATGGGGCTGGCCTGAGCTCTCAGGGAGAGCTCTTTGGCAGAAGAGCCCTCCCCTAATCCCCTCAAGAGGTTGTCAGAATGCATTGCCTTATTTGTGTGGTCCTGGCTTCCTGCTGGCTATTGCCTTGATCCTACCATGGTGCTTAAGGGATACCTGTAGCATCTGGAAGACTGTGACAGTCCATACAACTATGACCTTAGTGGGCCAGTGGAGGGGCAGCAGGCAGTCACATTCAATGTGGCATCACTACAGAGAGGCATCTGTCACCCTAGCTGTAATAGATGACTAGAAGAGAGTCATCACTCCACACACTGTTGGGGAGGGCAGAGAATCATGGTTCAGGCAGCATAAGGACCCCTCAGAATTAGAAACATCCCCTAATGCCAGCATGCTTCAGCTCCTAAGAAAACCAAAAGAAGCCCTAGCTGAGAACCTCATGCTGGACTGTCCCCACACAAGCCCCTTCCTCATCCACTTGCCCTGCAGGAGCCCTCCATGAGTGCCATAAATGGGAATGAGCAGTGCCCTCCAAGGCTGTCTGTAGCTGCCACTGCCTGCCTTCCCATTGCCCCTTTTTGGAAGCACAGTTAAGTGGTATGTCCCAGCAATGAGAAAAGAAAGAGAGTTGAATGATGAAAAGTGCCCAGAAGCCCTCTACCAATATGCCAGTGCCCAGGAGTTGGAGAGGTTGGTGCCCTGGGTGGGACCATTCCCCCACATATGATGTGTGGCATCATCTCACAGAGGGCTGGAGACTGGTCCTTGCTGCTGGGACCAGCAGCTGCTTTCCTAAACACAGCCTTCTGGAAGAAGGGCTGGGTCTTTGAGGCCATCACTTAGTCTGGTGATAATCACCAGCATTCACGTCTCTGTGGCAGGTAGGCTTTCCCATGCTTTGCATACGCAATTACATTTTAATCCTAACAACAATGACTAAGAGGTTTAAATGAATTTCTGGGAGGCAGAGAGCAGAGGGAATGGGATGCTGACCGAAAACAAACAAACAAACAAACAAACAAAACCAGGAGGAAGCTGTAGTCCAGGCCAGGACCTGTGGTAACAGATGTACTGGAATCCAAGGGGGACAAGAGGCCCACAGGAAGCAGGAGTGGCCGAGCCTGATGGGCCAAGACAGACACAGGGTCATCATTGAGCTATACATGAGACAACCTCCCTGGGGACAGTTCTCCAGGGTCCTGCCACCAGATCCCAGGTGTGCACACAATCTGGAAAGCTTGCAACAGAAGCCAAGTATCCTGCAGGCACACTGCAGCCAGCACAGTGGCCATGACTCAGGCAGCCAACCCTCACAGCAACCAAAGCTAGGCAGATCGGAGAGAGAAGTACGTTGCCAGGGAGCACAAGACCCTAACTCCATAGAGACCCTTACAGCACCCACCCGTCTTCATGACCTCACCGAATCAGCATGGTATTCAGGTGAGTCAAAAGCCAGTTTTGAGAAGCCATAAGCAGGAGGCACATGCGATAGCCCTTATCCTTGAATTTCCTATGCAAATAGATTACCAGGGCACCTGAGGGACCAGCAGTGCAAAATAGGCAATTGCCCCAGAAGCTCCTAAGGCCAGAGGAAGCCAGCTCCAGAGAAGCCATAGACTAGGACAGCCAGAAAAACCCAGTGAGCCTCCCAGTTCAGCACTGGGGCTCTGGAACAGGCTGTGGTCATAATGCTGCAGGGTAGGAGACAGGTTTAGAACCCTTAAGAACACAGTGCTCAGAGATGCAGGGATAGCATAGATAGATAAGGGACACTATGAAGCCTCCAGGAGACCAAGAGCCAACCAAGCCCAGGGCGGGAGGGGGAGGAGGGAGGAGATGGGCTGATACAGAATGTATGAACCTTGTTGTTTTCCAAATGGGAGAGAAACGGCCTTGGAAAGGAAAAGCCTGCGACGTGCCAGGTGGGACAAATCCAGACTCATAGCAAGGACGAGTGTCACAAAGATGTCCCACACCAGGACAGAAAACAGCAGCAGCAGTGCTAAGGACTTCCAAGAGAGGGAAGAGTTGTCTGTAAGGAAATGAAGCACACCAGCGCCCGTTTTCTTCTAAGCAGCTGCACCTTGGTGGATTACATTCCCAGCCAATATGAAGCATAGACTCACCCAGGCCCCTTGTGTCCCATGGACCCTGGTCACAGGGGGGCAGTGGATGAGAACCATTTTGTTTGATGCCCTTTAGGAAGCAACTTGAGAATGTTCTTCAAGGAAAACAATGGAGAACACAATCTAAAGAGGAGAGTGCAGAATTGGCCAGAAGAGCAGAGGGCAGGGTGGAAAGCTTAGGGAAGAACATGGGAGGGGGGAGCGCTTTCCTGTGGGAGTTGGAGGGCTCCTGGATGGAGGGAACTGCACGTCATACATACAACAATGGAGTGTTGGGAGAAAGCACCTGGGCTGTGAAAGGCGAGGGGGACAGATGGCCTAAAAGAGGCAGGAGTCCACCGAACCTTTGGAACAAACCCAAGGGCTGGGCATCCAGATAGTTTAGCAGGTAAAAACTCTTTCTTGAAGCCTGAAAACATGAGTGCAACCTTCAGAACCTATATATAGGTGGAAGGAGAGAACCGCTCCACATTATTGTCCTCTCACTTCCACATGCAAGCCACGGCACATGCCCATCACACACAAGAACAATTGTTGGAAAGGAGGAGGAGGAAGGGAGTAGAAGGGGGAGGAGGGAGAGAAGGAGGGGGAGGAAGAGGAGGGACGACCATAGACCTCAGACAACAGGCCAGCAAGACAGAGAAAATAGAGCCCAGGTGGACTGAGTTTGTTTGCAGGAGCTCTGTGGTGATGGGGTGGTGGCCATAGAGAAGGGAGCCCACGTGTCCTACCAAGAAGACAGCCTCCACCTCCTCCCTTAGGACCACATCTCTGTTACTTTTATCATTGCTGTGACCCAAGATCTGACAAGATGCAACTTCGAGGAGGAAGGTTTGATTTTGGCTCTCAACGTGAGGGTGCAGTCCACCATGGGGGAAAGGTAAGGTGTCCAGTCCAGCTCCTGCCTGCCGCTGTGGGAGGATGCTTGGGTCACATCTGGGTGCAGCAGGAAGCAGAGAAGGGGGGATCCTGCATGGAGCCAGCTCTCTCCTTTTCCTTCTTATTCCATCCGAGATCCCAGCCCGTCAATGGTGCCTCCGCATTCAAGGTATATAATCTGTATATAATCATCTCTGGAAATGCCCTCCCAGACACAGCAAAAATACCTCATTAATTCTCTTCAGGTGTTGTCTTAATTAGGGTTTCTATCACTGCGACAAAACACCATGACCAAAAAGCAAGTTGGGGGAGGAAAAGGTTCATTTGGCTTACACTTCCACATCATTGTTCATCATTGAAGGAAGTCAGGCCAGGAACTCAAAGAGGGCAGGATCCTGGAGGCAGGAGCTGATACAGAGGTCATGGAGGGGTGCTGCTTACTGGCTTGCTTCCCCATGGCTTACTCAGCCTGATTTCTTACAGAACCAGGACTACCAGCCTAGGGATAGAACCATGAACAAAGGGCTGGTCCCACCTCAATAAATCACTAATTAAGAAAATGTCTTACAGCTGGATCATATGGCAGCATATTTCTCAACTGAGGCTCCTTCTTTTATAGATAACTCTAGCTTGTGCGTCCAGTTGACGTAAGACTAGTCAACCCAGATATGTTCAGCCTCTTCACATTGGAATGGGCATATTGTCATTTACAAATTTTATAATTGAGAACAACTGTTGTAGGCTGAACATGTCTGCTAGGTGTTTCTCCTTTAAATTTAATTTAATTTTTATTTATGTGTCTATGGGTGTCGTGTACATCATGTGTGTGCCTGTGGGGGATGAAAGATGACATCTGATCTCCCCAGATCTAGAGTTACAGATGAGTGTGGACTGCAGGGCATAGGAATTGAACCCATGATCTCTGGAAGAACAGCAAGCACTCTTAACCTCTGAGCCATTTCTCAACCCAACCAAGCTGACAAGGGGAATCAGCTACCACGGTGGGGTCCACCCGGAGTTTTCATTTCCCCCTCTTAAGCAGAGCATTGCTTGGGGCACCTGGTCTGGTGGCAGAAGCCAATGTGAATGTTAAAACCCGGAGGATGTCGGAAAAGGGGCTGTAGGTATCAGTGAGCAGAAAAGGAAGCAGAGCCAAAGAGGGAGGAACTGTCATTCTTAGTGGTGTGGAGGCCAAGGATGATGGGCAGTGGATGGCGAAGGAAAGGGGGGCTTACACAGCAGATATACCAGTTGAAAGTACCAGATAGCCCAATGGGAGTGCCCAGGACTTGGGGTGCAGGGAAGGAAAAAAGCAGGTTGAAACTCACCCTCGTGTTTTATTGGTTGGATTAAAAATATATCGTGACTTGGTTTTAGTAAGGGCAGCGGAATATTGCCCAAGGCCCAGAGGTGAGAAATGGAGATGTCTATTGTCTCATTAGCAAAGGGTCACCAGCTGCAACCTCAGGACACAGAGTCTAGACATAGTCCTGGGATAAGGTGGATGCACTAAAGAGTTTTAATGACACACTGTTTGAGGAACTCAAGAAGTGACAGGGGAGGTGACAGCCCATAATAGTGAGTAAGAACCCATGTGCTTATTGCTCTGGAAACAGCTGGCTGGCATCCGTGTCCCTTAGAGTTGGCACCAGCTGAGACAACCAGTTATACCTGAGCCAGAGAAAGTGCTCAGGTCACTGTGGGACCCGTGGGGGTAGGGTGGAGAACATGACTCCCTAGGGCCTGAGGTCTTTCTCCCCTGTGTCCCTGCTATTTGCCGGGCCTGTGGGTCCTTCCTAAGTGTATTGCACTGGGGAACTCAGGCAGCAGGAGGAATGTCGAAGGCTCTGGAGTCACGTTCGTGGAGGGTCTTCTAAGTTCATCCTTCCTGAGCTGCTCCTACAGAAACACTCAGCAGCACGCCTCATTAACACCCTAAGCTTATGTCAATCAAGTTGGCTCCCCTAATTAACCATTGCAGACATCGAGGGTGCTCAGCTATGGTCCTTCTTGCTAATCTGATTGAGTGGAGCTCCAGGAAGTTGAGAGGTGAAGCCAGGAGAAGGTTCTGGAACTGACTAAAGCTTGGCCAGGCAAATCTTTGTCATCCTACACAGAGGGTGTGTCTCAGGAAGAAGAGAAGGGGAGGTGGGATGAGCTCTTATCAGTGTGTGCAGTATACACACACACACACACACACACACACACACACACACACACACACAGATACACAGCGGGTGGAGTGGGGGCTCCTCGGAGTTGTAGCCCTTGGGGCTGCTGTAAGTCTGGGACATCTTTGTGCCATATTCTGTTCTGTTCCCTATGAATAAACATGGATATTAGATTCCAACATGGGATCTATCCGGGAAAGGAAATCCCATCATGTCCTTGTCCCTTTGTGGGAGAGAGTCCCGGGCTAACCTTCCCCAATTACCATCAATCCCACTCTACAGACACAGAAGGGGAAGTGACATTCCTCGAGCTACCCACAGATCCCACCAGCCCTGGCTGGAACTCCCCATGTCCATGCCATAGTGCTCTGGAGGACACCCAGTGGCTTGAAAAACAAACCACAAAAGCTTGTGCTTTTTCGGGTTCTTTTGTCTTATGGAGCTAAAAAAGAGGAGTGTCTGGGTGACCCTCCAGTCTGAGTGTCTGCCATGTGGGGTGTCTGACAGAACTGTCTCCCTAGATTCATCCCTTGAAGTTCTTCCCCCTTCAACACCCCAGAGTGGGGATGGATTTGGAAATGGGGCCTTTCAAAGGGTGATGGGTCAAATGAGGTCACTGGAGCAAGGCCTAGTCCAGTCTGACTGTGTCCTCCGAAGAGGACCTGTCTGTGGACAAGCACAGGACAACCATGTCAGGACACAGGGAGACGGCAGCCACCTACAGGCCTCAAGGAGCAGCCTTCGGAGGGCTGGCCCTTGACCTTGACATCCATCCTCCAGAATGGGAGGCAGTGTATTTCTGGTGTTTAACCTGTGAACCTGTGGCCCAAACTACATACAGCTTAGAGAGAGAGAGAGAGAGCTGTTCCAGGAAGGCTCTGGGTGGGGAAGAAACGATCTAGGGAGCTGGAGAAGGGCGTGGGAGGCAACCGCATTTTAATGAATGTGTGTTCTCATCTTCTGTGTTGTCTTTGGGATTTTTATCTTGGAAATGAAATTTAAAACACATGTGGGAGGTTTAATGAATTGGAAATATCTGCCTCATGGCGGTTCCAAGGGTGGGGAGGGAAACAACCAAACTAAAATTAGAAGGGAAAGTGTTTGTACTATTTGGGAAGCATTATAAAGCAGGATGCTAAACTCAGTTCCCCCCAGGTTGGCTGGGTTGGGAATGGACCAGCCACTGGGACAACGCTCATGTCCTGGCAGCTCTGTCATGGAGCCTGAGTTAGGAGGCAGAAAGTGAAATTCACCAAGATTCACACCTGTAGAAGATGTGGCAGCATCGATGTTTGCATTTCCCTGCCCAAATGCCACCCGAACACGGTGCTGGGGGAATATTTCATGATGTGTTTTGACAGAGGGCTAATGAGCAAAAGACAACAATCTTGAAAAGAAAAACCTTCAGAGCACAGACGCAGGGCAGCAAGTGGCCAGGAGAAGTTGTACGAGAGGTCAGCACCTCAGTGAGGAATTGCTTACAGACATTCACTGTGGGAGAGCTGCAAACGTGGGCAGGAGCAGATGTATTCTCAACGTCACCCAACGTGGTAATTGCCACGGCTCAATGCAACATGTGGGTGTCCGTGTGACAAGCCCCTTGTGACTAGGTAGAAGGGGGCAGGGGATGATGGGTGGTACTCTTCTGACAAGACGGTCCTGGAGAGACGGCCAGGGCTGTGTGTGGAAATGTGTATACTGACATGGACATTTAAGGGACATAAATCCAGTCCTCATTTGTTCATCTGCCACCATACCTGCTTTCTGCCATGAACTAGGGTGAACACGTGTGATGAAGTGACAAATGGAAGTCAGTGTCATCTCTTGCAGTCTCTGGAGGACTCAGCTGTCTCTGAGTCCATATAAAGATACTCTGTCTAGGAGCATGAGAACCGTGGGAGTGGAGGTGGTTCCCTTTAGAGAGGGCCCTACAGCAGAGGGTGGGTGTATCTGAGTGAGAACAAGCTGACCCTTAGGGAACTGGGTGGAGGGAAGCTGAGGGATGGCCAGGGACACCATGAGACTCTCAATCCATCCAGGGACCAGTCTTTTTTGTCTGTGCCCCAGGAGGCACTTGTAGGAAAGAAGCCATTATCCTGTGCATGGGCTGGACAGGAAGGAGGTTGTTGGAAGTAGGGGCAGACAGTGTAGGCTTTCAGTAGAGACCCAGAGGAGGAGGCAGGACAAGCCACTGCGGAGCAGGAGTGTGCTGAGCAACTGTGGTGGGATGAGAAAGTGTCCTCACTCTGACCTCCAGAAGCTGAGATCAACCTCAGCATGTGCTTTTGATATGTACGAGAGGAAGGGGGGAGAAGACAGCACACCCCAAAAGTGCCAGTGTTTGTCTCTGTAATTACAGACAATCTTCTCCTTCCATTGTTTGCTTCCCAAGTTCTATATTGAGCAAATATTGATCGTGTAATCTACAGAAACGTATTATGGAGAAGATAAAAGTGGCTCACAAAGCCTCCCCATTTCTGTCTTGCTGGATCAAATCAGCTGGCCACCCTGGTCTCCTGTAGGTGGGCAGCTCTGCCCCAGCTGTCCAGCAGCTCTGTAGGCCCTGCAGGACTTCCCTCAAAGCCTGCTGGTCTGAATGCCCACTCTTACTTCCTATGAGGTGTCAGGGTGTGTACCCTGACAAGGATACCCCAGCCTGACAGGTTATACCCCAGCCAAGCAGTGTCCCATCCAAGCAGTGTACACACACACACACACACACACACACACACACACACACACACACGCACACACAGTGAGAGAGAGAGAGAGAGAGAGAGAGAGAGAGAGAGAGAATTATGCATCACCACACAGCCTTGCAATGCATACTCAACTATACACACATACAACACACACACACACACACACACACACACACACACACACACACACACA
>CABHPR010123040.1:3438-29233 GCA_902168415.1 Peromyscus melanophrys
GAGAGAGAGAGAGAGAGAGAGAGAGAGAGAGAGAGAGAGAGAGAGAGTTTGTGTATACATACCTATACTTACATATTGTATTAGATATAGATATATATATAGATATATATATATAGATATATATATAGATATATATAGATATAGATATATAGATATATAGATAGATAGATAGATATACTTTTTTTTCTGAACCCAAGATACAGTGCCTATCCCCAAACAGCTGCAGAAATTTCTGGGCTTTGGCCAGGCTAGAGCATTCTCCTCCCAGGCCTCCATCTCCCAGACCCCACACCCCATCCTGCCCTGCCCACCCCTCTGGGGTCTTGTTTGCTCAGTGCTGGCCACTGAGACTGACAGCTATTAAGAGGCACAGCAGGAGTCACCACAATCTGAGCTTCCAAGTCCAGGCTCTTGAGCTGCCACTGTCAGGGTTGGTGGGGGGGGGGGGGGAATAGAGGGCACCGCCCTGCTCCCAACCAAGGTTTGAGTTTCATGAAGTGTGATTTTTGTCTGTACACTCACCTTTGAGAATAAACTATCACATTCAGGACTTCCTCAGTGGGAATGGAGAAAGCTGAGGGGAAAATGTGCCAAGAAGAGCAAATGAGAACATGAAAGGTGTGGAGGGTCCACTCCAGTTCTAGAGCTTTCCACGCTGACATCTCAGCCCTCTCCACTAGCACACCCAGGGAGTGGCTTCTACTCCCACTGCACAGAGAGAGCAGAGGCCAGGGATGTGTAGGATGCTGAGCTCAGAGCCAGACCTTTCTTGATTCTGCCACACCAAACTAATAGGAAGCTGCTGTGGGATGTTCTGTATGGCAAATGTGTTGCTAATAAAACACTGATTGGCCAGTGGCTAGGCAGGAAGTATAGGCGGGACTAACAGAGAGAATAAAAAGAGCAGGAAGGTAGAAGGAGACGCTGCCAGACACTGCCAGCCACCGCCAAGCCACGAGCCATGTGGCAAGGTACAGAATTATAGAAATGGGTTAATTTAAGCTATAAGAACAGTTAGCAAGAAGCCTGCCACGGCCATACAGTTTGAAAGCAATATAAGTCTCTGTGTTTACTTGGCTGGGTCTGAGCGGCTGTGGGAATGGCGGGTGAAAGAGATTTATCCTGAATGTGGGCCAGGCAGGAAAACTCAAGCTACAGGAAGCTGCAACTTGGGACCACAATGGATGCTCCAGCAATACGAACCCATAGACACCTGGCCAGAAGACCAAGTGTCTGAGATCTCGGCAACACACCAGAAGTCATGGTCATAAGTGTCCTCCACACCAATGCTCTCCCTGTTCCGGGAGAAGCAGATCCTTGCCTTTGTTTTCTAGGAGTTGAGGCTGAAGATGTTCTCAACCAATGCTTGCCTAGAACTGCATAAACTCTCCGTGGTGACGCACGCCTGCAATCCCAACACTCAGGAAGCCGAGGCAGGAGGATCGAGAGTTCAAGGCTATTTCTAGCTACATAGCAAGCCTAGGGATACAGGAAATTCTGTCTTAACAAATGAACAAGAGCTGGTTTGTGTGTGTGTGTGCGCGCGCTCGCGTGCGTGCGTGCGTGCGTGCGTGCGTGCGTGTGAATGTACACATAGCTATACCTTCCCTCACTTCCCACAGCCTCACCATGCTATGCAGTTTTCCCCAGAGCCAGACCCATCAAGTTCACCTTCTCCATTTTCCCTGAATCCTTTCTTCTGGGATTCGCCTTCCCCGTGCCCCACCCCCACCCCACCCACATCTATGTGCTTCTGTCTGGTTCTTTCTAAGCCTGATGACCGACTGTATACTGGTCGGAGAAGCAAGACCCTGGCGTGGGACAGTCCCCATTCAGTGTGCAGCTTCTTCAGCACCGTCAGAGCACCACCTAACCCCTGCCGCAACATTTTCCCTTTGTGCTGTTCGTTCCATGGGCTCAACTCTGGCCCCAAAAAACATGTTTCTGAACCTCTTCAAAGAATACCAAGCTTCATGCAGCCATGGTTGCATACACCTGCCCCCTTCCCCTTTCTGCCACCTGCCTGGGTGCACCCCACTCCACCCCTGCCCACTGTCTTCCTTGATTCCCTTCCCTGCAGAGGTGACTCTGTTGCTTCCCTGGGTCTTACCTGGCCCTGCCTTTGGAGTGGCTCCTCCCATCCCCCACCCCCACAGCCCTGAGTGGTTTTCCCATTACTACACACCCCAGTATGGTTTTAAATTCCTCCCCCTCTGTCAGAATAAGACCTGTCAGAATCCAAGTAGCTTCCTCTCAATTTTCCATGCAAGCCAGCATTTGATAAGTATGTCATGAGGGAAGATGGACATCCTCCTGGGGTGCCCCCATGCATGAGCTTGAGAACCAGCCTCCCTTCTCGTGGCTTTGTTTGGCCAGTGTTAACTCTGTAAGCATTCCCAAGTAAGGCCAGGTCTCTCACGGAATGCCCATGGTGAGGAGAAACAGTCACCCTAAGTGACAGACCTGAGGACCTCCTGGTTTCCAGACATTTTTGCTTGTCTTCAGGAAAGACTCTACCTTGCTCTGAGGTGTTATTGACAAGGCACTCACAAAGACATTTGATTTCACTTGTTTCTACCAGAATTTCCCCCAAACAGAGGCTCAGTTTTATGTGTCAAACCAGGACACAGCCCTCCCTCCCTCCCCAGCTAAGTGAGGACTATACTTGTAAACAGGGTCATTCTTCAGGCCAGCCCTAGCATCCCACCCCAGCATCCATCCTGCCCCACAGCTGCTGACAACTACTGCTCTGTCTTTAAAGACAATTTAGCTAGTTCTTTTTCTCTTCAATGAGTTTGAAGCACTTAAGAGAAGATCCCAGGCTGGGAGTTACTGTCTTAGCTCATGACTTTAAGGGTTTCAAACTGCAACATCAGGGACTTTTCTATTTTTATGGCCCACTTCTTTAAATAAGTGGGAGCAGAGTCCCCAGCCCACATTACCCACCCATGACCAGGGCCTCAGGTATGAGACAGCACCAGATTCTGCATGTAGTATGTGTGATCTGACCCCAGACGTCTTGCCTGCATCCACTCCCCATATCCTGTGAAGGATCAAGACACTTCAGCAATCACTAGGATCCACAGGGCCAGCCTCAGGTAAAGGACATAAGGAGGGTCTTAGAGGAAAGGCACTTAGTCAACTTTTATGGAAAATCTTTGAATAAGAACTGGGGAGATAGCTTTGTGCTTAAGAGCATTGGCTACTCTTTCAGAGGACCCAGGCTTAGTTCCCAATACCCACATGGTGGCTCATAACCATCGGAGACTCCAGTTCCAGGTGACCTCTTCAGGGATCCATGGGCACCAGGCATGCACATGGTACACATACATACAAGCAGACAAAACACTTGTACACAGAAAATAGAAGTGAATCTTTTTTAGGAAGAGAGGAAGGAGGGAGAGAGGGAGGGAGGGAAGGAAGGAAGGTTGGTTGTTGAATAAAACACAAACTACAGAGTTGTATTAGGAACTTACAGGCATGTTGTAAGAATGTGGAATCCCTTATGCCCTGATGACACGGTGCCATGATGTTTTTCTCTTGACCCAATATATCTCATTTTTGCCATCTGAGGCTCCCAAGTAACTCTCCCAAGATGTCATTTCAGAATCAAAGAGCAACCTGTTGTTGTAGGTAACTAAGTGGTGCTTAGATAATCATTGGAGATGTGGCAAGGGACTTCCAACTTGGCTAAGGGCTCAGATTGGTTGGCCTGTGTGAGGCAGATTTCTCTAAAAAGCAGAACCAGTAGAATGTAGGTAGAGTTTTCCCATCCTACTCTCAAATAATCACTCAGAGGCTTAATATTAATTACAAATGCTCTGCCAATAGCTCAGGCTTGTTACTTACTAGCTCTTACAACTTAACCCATTTCTACTAATCTATGTGCTTCCCCAAGACTCGTGGCTTTTACCTCTATTCTGTTTTGTGTGTCTGACTCCTTCTGTGTCTGGCTGGCAATTCCTCTGACTCTACCCTTCTGTATCTCTCATTCTCAGTTTGACTTTCCCGCCTAAACTTATTCTGTTCAGCTATTGGCCAGTCAGCTTGTTTATTAAACCAATCACAGAGACAAGTCTTCACAGTGTACAAAGGATTATTCCATAGCAGTAGCGTGCATAAAATGCACATATGTAATAAAGGAATTGATTAGATAGGCTTACATGATGTGTTCTGGGGAGTCCAGCCATGGCCATCTGCATGTTGGAGTGAGTGACTGAGAACCTAGTAGCTGCCCAGCCCATGAGACTGGACAACTCAAGAGTCCCAGTCTGGTGCTGAAGGCCCAGATCCTCCAGAGAACTGCTGCATTGAGTTCATGCTTGAAGGCTGAGGAAGCTGGAGGCTATGCTGCAGAAGATGGCTGCAGGAGGGAGGATACTCTTCCTCAGGAGTGATGAGAGAGAGCTTAATATCCTGACTGCCCGCTGGAAGGTGTTCACTCTGAGAGTAAGTCTTCTCCCTCCATTAATCCTGTCTAAAAACATTCTCATGGATCCACCCAGAGGTGTGTCTCCTAGGTAATTCCAGATACTTACCTCCATGTTGACAGTCAAGATTCAGCATCCTACTCCACCAAGGTTGCTTCTAGCTCTGGAGGCCCTTGCTATGCTGAGGACTGAAGGGAACTTGAGCAAGGGAGTGATCAATCCAGCCATTGCCCACCACATGCCTGGGCACCTGGATCCCAGCAACAGGACATTAAAGGTGGACACTCTGCCCTGACATTCTACTCCATGTGACCTAGGCCTGGGGACCAGCAGTTCTGCTCACTGTGGTCAGGGTATGCTGAGTGGCTACCCAGAAGAAGTGGGATGAACAGAGTGTTTCCAGAAAGATCCAGACCTAGTTAGGCTTGCAAGGTAGCTGGGATACCTCTGTAGAGGTTTCAAACCAAATCACACAACCTGAAGTTCTGGGGTGCTGATGTATGAGGAAGCCTTCTGCACACCAGACAGGGCCAAGGAGCAAGTACTGAAGGGATCAAGACAATTTTTTAATTGAGGCTCCTTTTCCTCCGGTTACTCTAGATTGGACCAAGTTGATAATAAAAACTAATCAGGACTACCCTCCATGAGGATACAGCCCTGATCATCCCCTAAAACAGCCTCCTAGCTCTACCTTTCAATGCCTCACAGTGGAAATTTAAACTTCTCCCTGAGTTTCAGAAGGGCCAAGCTATCTCAGCCCACTGCAGTGTGGATGTATGACGGAGACCAGAGGCTTAGGGTTACCTAGTTTAAGTTAATGGGCTGCAGCTGAAGATCTCAGGGTGTGCTGACCACTGTCAGATGTCCACTTGGAAGAACTAGACTCCACCTCACCACACATGATGCTGTACCCCCAAATTAACTCAACACAGAGTACAGACATAAATGTACAAGTTGGACCTGTCCATCTCCTCAAGGTCAAGAGAGACAGAATGTTTCTTGGATGGGACATACAAAAAACAAAATTAAATCTGAGTTTATTAAAATTAAAAACATTACCTACTGAAAATAAGCAAAGGGGTAGAAGAGATGGTTCAGCAAGAGAGCACTAGCTACCCTTCCAGAGGACCTGAGTTCAGTTCCCAGAACTCACATGATAGCTCAAAACCACCTGTAATTCCAGTTCCAGGAGTTCTAACGCCCTCTTCTGGCCTCTGTGGGCACTGCACACATGTGGTACATAAACATACATACAGGCAAACACCCATGCACATAAAATAAAACAATTTTTTTTTGGTTTTTCAAGACAGGGTTTCTCTGTGTAGCTTTAGAGGCTATCCTAGATCTCTGTAGACCAGGCTGGCCTTGAACTCACAAAGATCCACCTGGCTCTGCCTCCCAAGTGCTGGGATTAAAGGTGTGTGCCACCACCGCCTGGCACAATTTTTTTAATTATTAAAGAAAATAAGGCAAGCCACAAACTGCAAGAAAATAATCATGAAATATGTACCCAACAAGAGACCTCTGTCAGTCCCTGTGAAGATCTTCATGACTCTGTACTAAAAAGAAGAACCAAGCTGTGGTTAATCTTAACTGTCAATTTGACAAGATCTGGTATGTACTAGAAGACACATCTCTCAGAGGGTCTGGGAGGGCATGTCCAGGAAGGATTAACTGAGGAGAGAAATTTCTGTCCCAGAATGGGCAGCAGCCTCCTGCTACATCCTAGATAGCTTAGAGATCTCAGAGAAATTAGGTCTCACTTGCTGACCTTGCACCTCTGCAGTGAGAGTGTTTGTCAGGCTGTTGCTCCTACTGTTCCCTTTATCTTCATGTTCCATCATGGATTAAAGACCACCAGCTCTCCAGGAATCCTCCAGGCTTTCAGCATCAGACTAGGACTACAGAGGTGTCCAGTCTCATGACTGAGTGGGTACCAGGTTCCCAGCTTCTTCAGCATGCAGGTGGCCATTGTTGGACTACCTGGCCCCTGTTGTGCGGGAGCCCATTTTCAGGTTTCCTAGTGGCTTTACCCAGCAGGTCTGCATAGAGAGGATGATTGGACCACGGGCCTGAGTGCAAGTATCTGAGGTGGTCTGCACTGGGCTGTGCTGGGGGGAGGGCTTTTGCTCCACCCTTTGGCATTTTTATAAATACCCTAGGGCAGAGACAGTCAGGGCCCATTGGAATAGGTTCCAGGCCCTCTCGAGGCTAATCTGTACTTTCTATCTGTTTATCTCCACACTCTAAATCCTTCTATCTAATATTTCCCACTGCTCTTACTCAAGAGCGCTCTGGGGAAATGTGGGGGTGGTGGGTAGCCCCTCCACACTGTTGTATGAGCCAGTTTAGGGAGTCCCATTTTATAGCATATATTCATCCTCCCTGTTCCGTTCCTCTGGAGACTCCTGATATAGGACCCAAGTAATGATAACAGGGCCACAAAGAAATACTGGCAAACAACCATGGACAGCAGGTTGACCCTTGTCACTACCCTTGAGCATCCTCTGGCTTCTGATTGGCAACTGTCTTGCTTAGCCACCTTGTCCCCACTCGTCCTCTGTCCACAGAGTACATGAGGTCCTCTCTCTTTTCTGTACCCCGAGGGCCATTAAGAGCTCTGCCTTTCATCCACAGTGAGACCACCGTGTACACAGACAGATCAACAATGGGAGAAGACCCAATCAGAGTCAGACAGGGACAATGAAGGGGCTTCCTTGAGAACAGGAGCGAGAGATCAACTTTCACCCCACCTGACATGATTTGAGTGGCCAGAGTCCCTGAGTCATAGGTGAGAAGCTTGCTGTGCCCCAGAGTGAGCCAGCTGAGAATGGATGAGACAAAAACAGAAGCAGAGTCAAGAGGACAGCGAGACAAGTCCCTAAGATGTTGCTAAGTCCCTACACTCAACCTAGCCTGAAGCCTGATGCTCGGTTGCAAAAAAGGGCCACACATTCTTGCCTTCTCTTTGTTCATGTGCCGTGTGCCATTTTTTTGGAGTCACTCCAGGTAGAGAGGGCACCAACAGACCAAGGAAAGGGTCCCATCCAAGTCTAGCTAGGTGAGCCAAGGAGTTTACTGGGGCCACGTTCAGGAGCAATGGCAAATCAAAGCAGCTACACTGATGGGGAGTCCCAATGGGTGACTTATGGGCAGCTGTATCACCAAGAAGTCCTACCTGCACCCGTCAAGGACTTAACTCAGGTACTCTCAAGGTGGAAGGGACCTTGTGAGGCTTTCATAAGGCTCCGGGTATTTGTGAGCACCCTGCACCCACATCCTTGAGGGCAATGTAAACATCCCCAATCTCATGATGGTCTAGTGTGGAGCAGCACAACTGCTGAGATTCAAGATGGCTGTAGTCCTGTCCACCAGAGGAAGAGCATTTTGTGTAGTGTATGCTTCTTTGCTCTGTAGCTTCACAGAACTCCCTATTGGAGGGAACAAGTCTGTCTCTCTGCACCTTAACCTATCATTTATCTTTCATCTGTCTGTCGTTTTCTATCCACCCATCATCCATGTGTCTATCCAGCCACCCACACATCATCTATGTGTCTGTCTTGCTATGCGTCTTTAGATTGACTTCAGTTAGCTTACTCAAGGCAAGCATCCCCAGGAACATATCAAACAAGCAAGAATGTCTTAACCTTTCCTTTGGGTGCTATCGCTCCTGGTGCCTGACCCTTTGTCCTCCACCACTGACTCTCAGACTTGCTTCCCAGCACCTTCTGGAAGCTTCTCTCCATTGGCTGGCGACACATGCAGACTCAGAAGTATTATGTGCCTGCTTTGGACCAGGGCCTCCAAGAGTGACCCACTTCCTCTCCAATTCTGGAACAAGCCGTATTCACCAATTAATCTTGGTGATTGCTGGTGCCTCACCCTCTCCTGGCCCCATAGAGGAGAGCAGCATGCCCAGCTGGGAATCTTCCAGTCTTACAATCTACAGCTCTTGCAGAGGGGTAAGGGTAGGAGCAGCCTCCAGACTGAGGTATCATGGCAGAAACTGGGCCTGGGGTGCTTGAGACCAAACATCTGCTTCCCTCTCAGAGGCATCCCCCTAAACTGGTTCTCCCCAGGATCCACAGAATCAAAAGAAGGACACCCTGAAGAACTGCAGGGCTCATCCAGGTGCCATCTCCTTTGAATCTGGATGATGAGGAGAGGCAGGAGGTGCCTGGCAAATGTCCCCAGGATTGGGGCTGGGTTATCCTGAGATGCCCACCTAAGGAGGCATGGTCTAAGAGGAGATAACTGGAGGCTCCCAGGGTCATCATGGCTACCACCTGTCCCCTGCACATCCTCCAGGCCCCTGCTTTTCTGGGTCAGAGCATCCCTTTGGGTCTGGTCTCCAGTGAGGTGTACAGCAATAGCTCAGAGCCAGGCTTCTCCAGGGGCCTGTGTGGCTTCTCCAGGCCAGTAGTGATGGCTGGCTATCAGGAGAAGGCAGAGGCTGTAGATAACTTTCTGTGTGAGGCTCCAGAAATGGCTGGCAGTTGGGCTCACCAAAAAGGCTTCCTTCAGCTACACAAAAAGTCAGTAACCAGGCATAGAAATACACTCTATTATTGTGTGTCAGAACCACGTTCCCTGGGAAGACTGGGAACATATGATCGGTGCTAGGGTCCTTCCTGCCCCACCCTCCTTCAGAGCCCAGCTGCCCTGCAGTCTCTCTATGCCTTCACCTGGGACTCACCACTGTTCTACTTCTAGCCCACAGGTCTGTCTGCTGCTCTGGGGTACCACAGCACACTTGGGTGGGACCATTTATCTCCAGGTTGGTACCCAGCCCTCACCCATAGGGTAGAGGGGAGCCCTCTCTCAAAGAGTCCTGGATAGGAACACAAAGGTAGAGCTGGAACCTCAACTTACAGTCTTGAGCTGTTGGAAGGAAAATCCCCATGCCAAACCCCAGGGTCACCCTTCCTCACCCTGCTCATTGGGGAGAAGCAGCCAGCCCAATGGTGGACAGACAGCACAGCTTTCCAGGGGACCTTCCCTGGAGCTGAAAATCCTATACTACCCTCGGGATGCCTTGGGAACTTGAGATCAGGGGACAAGGGGGAAGACTTAGGACCTGCAGGCACAAATTCCCCTCAGGGAGCCTGTTCTCCCATCTCCACCTTTGGTAATGACAGTGACCCTTTGGGATGTGGTGGGATAGGATGAACCAGTAAGCACAGCGTGCTTTGCCTGCTGTCCCAGTATCATGACATAACCAGCAGGCAAGAATTGACACCACTGATGCCATCTCCATCAGCGTCACCATCTTTACAGTTCTCAGAACTTATCCCCAAAAGAAGAGGCTATCACTGATGTGGGGACAGTGATAAAATCTTTCATTTTGCCAAACCCTATAAAATGTCCAGAGCATGTGGTTCCTTTTGCTCCTGACCTACCCTCCCCCCCTCACCCCAGGAGTGTAGTGAGGTAGCCCAGCATTTGGATGGGTAGCTGGAGTTCAGAGAGGTCAGACTCTCGGCCCCAGGTCACAGAGCCAATCTGCAGCAGAGCCAGAACTAGAGCAAGCTGCGGCAGCTGTACCTATGTGACTGGTCATGGCTCCAGCCCTGGTCAGCCTGGACCCTGCAGGGCAGCAGGTAGAGAACTGCTCAGCCATAAGACCTATGTACTCAGTTCCTGATGTGGGAGTGAGAGAGCGGGTCCCCAGAGCTGCTACCTTGTTATTAGCATTATGAGGCCACTGAGGTGCCTCATCATCATATCCACCAGAGGAGCCTTGCATTGGAGGAAACAAAAGAATGCCCTGAGTCTGCAGGGGAAAAAAGGGGGTAGGCAGGGCTAGACATCCCCATAGATGCTGAGTGCATGTCTCCAGGTTTTATCTATCTATCTATCTATCTATCTATCTATCTATCTATCTATCTATCATCTGTCTACCTACCTATGTATCTTCTAACAGCTACCATCTATCAATAATTTATTTATCTATCATCTATCATCTACCTATTCATGTACCCATCTCTCTATTCAGCAATATATCTGTGCAATACAACTTGACATGATATGGTAAGAAGAAATCTCAGTTGAGAAATTGCCTCCATCAGATAGGCCTGTAGGCAAGACTGGGGGCAATTTTCTTGATTAATGGTTAATATGGGAGGGACCAACTCACTGTGGGTAGTACCATCCCTGGGCAGGTGATCCTGGGGTGTATACGAAAGCAGGCTGAGCAAGCCATGATGAGCAAGCCAGTAAGCAGCATTTCTCCATGGCCTCTGCTTCAGTTCCTGCCTCCAGGTGCCTGTCTTGAGTTCCTGCCCTGATTTTCCTCAATGACAGACTGTGATGGGGCTGTGTAAGCTAAATAAACCATTTCCTCCCCAAGTTGCTTTTGGTCATGGTGTTTACCACAGCAATAGAAAGCAAACGAGGACAACATCTCTCCATCTATCCACCTACGCATTCATTCCTCAATCCCTCCATCTATCCATTTACCCAAAAATTAGGTCTACTCATCCATCTATCCATCCACTTGTTTGTCTATCCACCTACCCATCCATCCATCTATCTGTCTGCCCACCCATCCATTCATCCACCTACCACATATCTGTCTGTCTATCTATCATCTATCTACCCGTCCATCCAATCTGTTAGTTCTCAGTTCTAACTGTATTGAACACTATGCCTGTCAATCATCCACCCCGTATGTCTGCCCTCATCTCCTCCATGTTCTAAGAGGCTCTTGAAGAACTGTGCCCCATTACAGACCTCCTATAGACAGCCCGGTCTCTACCACAGTCTCAGCAGCAGTCCTTGCCCTTCCTCCTGGGCAAAGGTGACGACCCATGAAAACATACTGCTGCACACACTCTGTTGTGTAACTCAAATCCTAAGCCCTGGAGCCAGATCCTCACTGCTCCCCGCCTGGCTGACTTCAAGGGCCTTTCCTATGTTCTGGCCTAGACAATAGTCCTGTTTCTAGGTTTTCTGTGGAAAATAGACCAACTTTTTCCAGCCCCAGAAGACCATAGATTCAAGTCTGTGACTGGACTGCAACTGGTATTTCCCAGGAAAGGTTTCTGTGGTGGCTGAGAAAAATTCACCCTTTGTTAGCAGGTTCGGGAGTGATGGCAATCAGCAAGAGGCATTCTGGCATTCTGCTAACTGTAGCTCATACTCACACGGCTGCCTGCGCATTTCCAATCTCCCTTCCCATGGGGATGTCCGTGGTCAGCCTTCCTTGTTGGAGGCAGGCTGGTGGGAACCGATGTGTTGAGATGAGGTTGACCTGAATTGCTGAGGCAATGCTACCAGGCACCCAGCCCTGGGGGCTTAGCTGGTGGGAATCAAGCATAACAGGTGGATGTACTCAAGGTTTGGGGGCCCCTTGCTGGGGGCCCTTGGAGCGCTGTGCGTTGCAAACACTGAGGTAAGGACTCAGACATTGGAGAGTAAAGGACAGAAGGAAACAGTGCCTTCAGAGACAGCTATTTTCATCTATGTTCTCCTAAAAAGTCCTGTTGTGGGCTGGGCATGGGGCACACAGTTTGAATTCCACCACTCATATGGCAAAGACATAGAATTCCATGAGTTCAGGGCCAGCCTCAGCTACATAGCAAAGTCAAACCAGTTTGGGCTACATGAGACCCTGACTCAAACAAACAAACAAACAAAAACAAAAAAACAAAAACAAAAACAAAACACTAAAAGCAACAGCAAACCCCAAAAGAGAATGGGGTTCACAAGACAAAAGCAGGAGGACACCCAGCTTTGAGTGGCCTGGGTTGGTGTCATGGTGAAAAACTGGACCCTACATCTGTGTGATCTTAGGTGAGTTGCTTGATATCTCTGGACCTTAGTAGAGATAAGGTACTTGCATTATGTATTACAAAAATATTGACATAGATTTTAAAAGACGATACACAAGTCCTCAGAACAGTGACTGGTACAAAACTGGCCGTCAATGAATGCTGGCTGCTGCTTCACATAGGATAAGCTTTGACTTCATAAATCATAATTACATAACTGGCTTAAGCCATGCAAGATTTTACCTCTTGCTCATGAAAAGTAATATAGCCTCTAGGCATTCAGGATGAGACTGCTGTCACCCTGTCACCTGGACCCAGCTCTCTCTCCCTCTCCTTGGTCCTGGCATCAACTTCTACCTTGTTACTTGAAGTTCCTGAAGCCCCAGCCACTGCATCTGTATTCCAGGTCAGAGGGAAAAGAAGGGGAATGGATGAGAAGGGTCTGTCGTTCAGATGAGGCCCTCAGCTTTTTAAAGGGAGGTTGCTGGGGTGGAATCGCCATCAAACAAGACACAGATCCATGTGGCTGTCACCACAGTCTGTTCTCTTCCCCCCTCCTCCCTCACCCCACCCCCACACTCAGCAAGCTCTCATCTGATATCTAACTCCATACTCCATAAATCCTTCTTGCTGGTGTTCTCAGGTCATCAGGTGTCCTTGTCACTGGCCCCCCTCTCTTACTGCTCTAATGTCCCTGCTCCCCAGGAACCTAGGGTCTCACCCCATTCTTCTGCGGGCAGCTTCCTGGGCAGAAGCTGGTCAAGTGTTTACATCTTGCAGCAAGGATGTCTAGGAGATTGTTTTCTCAGCTGAGCCCATTGCCCCAGCAGGCATTAGCCAGGTTCCCTCACTGAAGATAACAAGTGCATGCAAGGAAGGCAGATCCCGCCCCATGCAGATTTGGGGTGCATTCAAGTCCCTTCCACACCCTGCCCTAGGAAATCTTTGGTTTCCCTTCACTCAGGCTGCTCAGCCTGCTCCCTGGCTCCTGGCCAGGGAATGAGGCCACACTTTCCCACACTCAGGAGCTAGTCAGCCCAGCAGCCCATCCTGTGGGGACAGACCTTCCTAGAATGGAGGGTTGAAGTGTACATAGTTGACTGTGTCCCTAGTGATCTTACCCCACGAGATGCCAGGCCGACTCTCCCCACTCCTCATGACAACCAAGATTGTCTTCAGACACTGCCCACTATCCCCTGGGTAGGGGGTGAGGTCACCGCTGAGGGAGCAGCAGCTAGGAAACCAGCTCAACCTGCAGCCTGCACTCATACAAACCTGAGACTTCCTTCCTGACATGGGGCTGCCCACATCCCTTTGTCCACAGAAGACAAGAAAAAAGCTTCCAGCCAAGTGGCTCCCCAGAAACTACTTACCAAGACCAGTAGTTGGAAGGATGCCAGAAGAATACCAGGGCCAAGAGGTGGTGAGATGGCAGAGAGGCCTGGGACAGGGAAGAAAGGGCTCTCTACAGCCCAGGAAGGGGCCACCACGGGGAGCCATGGCTACAGGGACTAACTGGGTGACTGGGGGTGGAGTGGGGCATGGGCTGACAGATGGGAAAGAGTAGAGAGGGTCCCTGCCCAGCCTGGCACAGCCCCAGGACTCCTGGGCATGTCCTAGCATGTCTTCCTTCTCCTGAATTTTTGTCATCCAGACGTAACCAGGGGTCTCCAAGACCCTAGCCCTGCCTTTGGGTATCAACCAGGATTCTGGAGGGGGTTGGAATTGGCAGCCACCCCTCCCCCTTGGTGCATTCTGTCAATGCCAACAATTGGCCGGCCTGACTGCCTAAGGGAGGAGCCCCCTGGGCCTAAGCGAAGCCCCTTCCAGTTAGTGAGCTGTGCATTTTCCTAGGGCCACAGGGCCAGGGGAGTGGTACTCTGCCCCGGACCCTCCTTAGCCACCACTCGGTCTGAAACTGCTCAGAAGCCTGGCTCTGCCAATGGAGGCAGCCTGGGGGGAGAAGGGCACATATTCCCTTTCTCCATAATCAGCACATTTGTCTTCTAAAGCAAAGATCAGCCAGAGACCTGCAGGTCCCCGGGAGGCCCCATCACAGCTGTGGGAGCCAGCTTTACAGACTGATGCTGGACTGTCCCTTGAGGAGGGAACAGCTGGACATTCTGATCTAGCTGGCAGCCCTGAAGCTTCCCCATGGACAGAGAGGGACAGATGGTGACCCTCCGCTCATCCCTCTCCCAGCTCCCAAAGGCACTTAGCTATGCAGAGGCGCATGACTGCAGATGGCCATGGCAGGAGGCACTCTGCCTGCCTCCTCCACAGCCTGAGTGGCTGCGTAGTCCTGGAGACCCTGAGCCCAGACTCATGGAGGGGTGTGGCTTGGATATCTGAAAGGCTCAGTCCCTAGCTCCAGCATTGCAGACCCTTGGGTGGAGTCCCATTGAATTCTGTCCCAAGTAGGAGTGAACAGGGTGTTGAGAGAATCGGTTCTGACCCAAGTGCTTCAGGATGAGTTGGGCCACAGTTGGGTGGGAGCAAGCAGCTGTGTCGACAAGTCTCTATGCCTGTGACCCAGACTACTCCAACAGCAATAAGAGCTACCACAAGCCACAGCACAATTCTGCTGTGGCCCTCACTCTCAGTGGGGTAGTCTCACCATCCCCCACTCACTAATGAGGCCAAAGGATGGAGAAGCTTGGCTCAGGGCCATGCATGAGCCATCATGGCCTGGCTCCAATAGAGCAATCTACCCTGGGAACCCTAGATACAGTTCCTGGACTCTTACCGGCAAGTCTTCTGCAGAGGGAGGATGCTCAGGGTGAGGGTATAGAAAAAGCTGTTAGATGGGACCTCAGGTGCCTGTGTCTGCTTGTCCTGTCCTTGTCCTAGTTTGGATTCTGTTGTTGTTATAAAACACCATGATCAAAAGCAACTTTGGGAGGAAAGGGTTTGTTTGGCTTATGGGTTACAGCCCATCATCGAGGGAAGCCAAGGCAGGAACCTGGAGGCAGGAACCTGGAGGCAGGAACTGAAGCAGAGGCCATGGAGGAACGTTGCTGACTGGCCTGACTCAAAGCTTACACTAAGCTGACTTTCTCATACAGACCAGACCCACCTGACCAGGCATGACACCACTCACAGTGGGCTGGGCCCTTCCATATTAATCAGCAATGAAAAAAAAAGCCCCACAGACATTCCCACAAGTCAATCTGATGGAGGTAATTCCTCCACTGAAGTTCCCTCTTTGCAGTGTGTCAAGCTGACAACCACGGTTAGCTATCACAGTCCCCACCCGGGCCTTTTTCCACTGCCTCTCACTAGTGTCACCTGTACTTTTTAGTGTGTGTGTGTGTGTGTGTGTGTGTGTGTGTGTGTGTGTGTTCATGAGTGTGTGTGCCTACAATCTGTTCCTGGGAGGTGTCTTAGTTTGGGTTTCTATTGCTGTGAAGAGACACCACAACCATGTCAGCTCAACTCTTATAAAGGAAAACATTAATTGAGACTGGCTTCAGGTTCAGAGGTTTAGCCCATTGTTGTGGTAGCAGGAAACCTGGCAGCATGCAGGCAGACATGGTTCTGGAGAGGTAGCAGAGAGCTCTACATCTTGATCCACAGGCAGCAGAAGGAGACTGTGCCTCACTGGGTGTAGCCTGAGCATATATGAGACCTCAAAGCCCACCTCCACAGTGACACGCCCCCTCCAACAAGGCCACACCTCCTAATAGTGCCACTCCCTATGGGCCAAGCATTCAAACACACAGAGTCAATGGGGGTCATTCCTGTTCAAACCACCACAGGAAGCAGAGACAAGAAGACCCCTAGAACTTTTAAGACAGTTGGGCTACCTGACTATGACCATTGGGTCACTGAGAGAACCTGACTTAGAAAATAAGAGAGTGGCTGAGGAAGGCACCCCATGCCAACCTCTAGCCCACAGACACGCACACTCACCCATATGGGCATGTGCACACATGCATGCACACACAAAAAGCATTTCAAGACAAGGGGCTGGGAAGATGGCTCAGTGATTAAGAGCATCAGCGGCTCTTCCAGAGGGCCCAGGTTCAGTTCCCAGCACAGTGGCTCACAACTCCAGTTCCAGGGGACCTATCATATTCTTTCCTGGTCTCAGTGGACACTGTATGCACATGGTGTATAGATATACACTCAGGCAAGAACTCATACACAGAAAATAAAAATAAATAAACATTTGAAAAGGAATTTATGGATGAGTCATAGTGAAGTCAAGTTAATGAATTTATTGTCTAGACAGATATACAGGAAAAGGATAGCACACACCCCCACATGGGTGCAAGCTCGTTGGAAGAACCCTGCTTAGGTGTGTTTACAAAGGCTATTCTATGTATTCCTGCTTCTTTCTGTGTCATATCCCTCTAAGGATGCAGTTTACCAGGTTCAAAGATTAAGACAAGCTTAATATTTAAGTAAAATTTTAATATTAAGTAAACATATGTGCAATGGCCTTCTTATTTTTCCTAAGGATCCATAAATGGGATTGTAAGCGTCAAGCTCAAGGTCAGAAGCATCCTTGGCTGGAGGCGAGCACAGCTCATCTGTTGTTTTGAGCATCCTTGTCTGGGTTGGCTTTAGGAAAACACACATTGTTCTGCAGGCAGTTTTGGCTTGATTTGCTGAGTTCTTGTATCATGACTCTCAGTCAGCAGAAAAGGCAGGTTGGTCCTGGGGCGAAGCGCTTCCTCTCTTCCCATGTCTCTTCCACTTCTATCCTGCATCAGCTCCAGGAAAGCAGCTAGCCACCCAGACACCTGCATGGGACCCACTGCAGGGTTAAAGGCGGGGTCAGATGGGAAGTCTCCTTGGTGAGGGTCCCTAGAGTCCTAGCTGTCCTGTGACTTTTCACTAAGTTCATGGACCCCTGATGAGACTACTTCTACTGTCTTCTGCTGACGTCAGAGGGAGGCCAAGGCATGGAGTGCCAGGGTGGTGAAGTTGCTAAACTTAAATGTGCTCTTAGAATGTTCACCTGACCCAAAGAGTGTGGTGAAGGCACCAGACGGCCCGGGCATCACCCTGCTGGCACTGTGCTCATGGGTCTTGCCTGTCATTTAGCTTTGCCCTTGTCTCCCACCCTCCCACCCTCTGGCTTGCCCCAACCACCCAGCTTTCGGTGGTGTGAAGGCTGTTGAAATAGAATGTAGTAGTTAATATTGTCAACTTGAGAAGATCCAGAATACCATGAAGACAAACTGCTGGGCATGTCTGTGAGGAATTTTCTAGATTAGGTTAGTAGGTGGGAAGACTCATACAGAATGTGAGTAGTACCATACCTTGGACTGGTGAATAGAAAGGAGAAAATTGGGGCTAAAGAGATTGCTCAGCAGTTAAGAATACCAGCTGTTCTTCCAGAGTACCCTGGTTCAATTCTCAGTAGACAAATGGCGGCTCACAACTGTTATTCCAGTTCCATAGAATCCAGCACCCTCTCCTGGCCTCCTCAGGCACTGCATGCAGGCACGGTGTACAACATGCATGAAGGAAAACACCTGTGCCCATAAAGAATGGTTTCTTTGCTTTGTCTGTGCCGTGTTAGTTATGTGGGGTGAACAGACATGTTTGTGTTCACATCTCCCCAGAAAAGAGTCACACCCCAGAAGACTTGACCCATCTCAGTCCTTACAGGAAACAGAATCTGCCCTGAAATTATGAAAGGACTCTCTATAGCTGTCTGAGCAGTGCCTAGGGAAGAAGCCAGAACCTGTGCCATGACAATGCTAGCAGTGGCTGGAGAGCTGGGTCCCCAGAGTCCCAAAACTTTACCTTGAGACTCTTAGGAGGGCAGCGAGAGTCACTGCCTTCCCACAGCCACCCCCTCACATGGTCACTAATGTCCCAAACAGCTTCCCGATAAGACCTAAACTGGGGTCTCCAGCTCCAGCATGATCAGAGTGATTCATACTTAGCAGGTATGCAGTGAGGTTGGTAAGGGGGTGCACACCATCCCACCACCCACAGCAGATGCCACTGACTGAAGGGCGACGTCATAAGCTCTACAGAGCCTCCGGCCTACCTAGCACACCCCAGTGTGATGGAGCTGCCTCTGCCTGAGGACACCTAGTGTGATGCTTGGTTCTGATTGGTCAACTTGACAATTTTACCGGGAAAGACAGTCTCAGTGAGGGCTTGTCAAGATCAGGCTGGACTGTGGACCTGTCTATTGGGGACTGTCTTGGTTATGTTAATTGATATGGGAAGCCCCAGCCTGGAAGTAGGGGGCACCATTCCCTGGGTTTGGGTCCTGAACCATGCAAGAGGGAGAATGGCAACTGAGCGCTCATGCAGACCTATCTCTGCTCTTGGTGGGTGTCATGTGACTAGCTGCTTCGAGTGCCAGCCACTCAACTTCCCTGCAATGATGGTCTATAACCTAGAACTGTAAGCCAAAGAAACCCTCCCTTCTCTAAGCTGCATTTTGTCAGGGTATTTTATCACAGAAGCATAGACCACCCTGCTGTGGAATAATTCTGTTGTATACTGTGAAGATTTGTTGCTGTGGTTGTTTTAATAAAGAAGCTGGCTGGTCACTGGGAAGGAGAAGGGCGGAGTTAGGAGTCACCAGCCAGATGCAGAGGGAGCAGGAGATGAACGTGCCATGCTAATAAATGTATCGCCATGTGGCAGAGTGGAAATAAGGATTATGAGTTAACTTAAAATGTAAGAACTAGTTATAATAACCCTGAGCTATTGGCTGAGCATTTACAATTAATATAAATCTCTGTGGAAGTGGCTCCCGGGATGGGAAAACTCCGCCTACACCACCCAGGGCCCCACAACAGTGTTAGGGTGCAAACTTGGGCCTGAGATGGGTGGGAGCTCAGGTCTAGTCCTCAGCTTCCAGCGCAGCCCCCTTCCTGGAGTCTCTAACCTTGGACATTTGTCAAGGACAGGCTCTTCTAACCCTGATTCCTCCTTAAATGCCAAACATGAACCGTGCCCTCCTTATCTCTCTGTGTCCCTCCCTCAAGGTAGGCTGTCCACCCAGGGGCGTGGACAGGCAAGCTGAGAGATGATCCCTGCTGTCCCCACCAAGGTGCCTCTGAAACCTTCACCAATCTTGTCTTCAGGGCACAGTGGGATTTGTCAACCAGTGTTAGGGTGACATCTACTGGTCGGCTCTAAAATTGAGGGATTCCAGCCCAAACTGGAAGACACAGAGCTTCTGGGAACTAAACTCTTGGGTCTTGGTTCCTCCCCAGAAGCCCCAAATAGTGGCCTGGGGCAGGGCATTTCTAACAAGTCTGTGGGAGATCCAGTGCTGCAGGTCTGAGAGCCCCAATGGCACAGAGCCCATCTCTGCAGAGATGCAAATATTTATGAGGAGAACAGCACAGGCATCGGTCAGAACACCCAGAGTGTGGCAGGGGAGCACATAGACAGGGTCCTGCTGCTGGGATGTGCCTCTGAGACATGGGGTTCAGTGGGAAGGTCTGCTGGTGTGTGATGCCAGTCAGGTGACATCACAGCCCTGTCAGACTGTTCCCACCTGAGGTTTAGGAGTATTGGTCCTGAGCTCCACAAAAAGAAGAAGTTTGGAGCCCATGGACAGTTATATTCTGTGGACCATACCCTGCCACCCAGAGCCAGGCAGAACCACTGCGGTGTGTGACCTCTCAAGGTGGTGCTGTAGTCTCCTCATGGCTTTCAGAAATGGCTTGTGAAGGAGCAAGCCGCAAGTGGCTCCCTAACACATACAGTCAAGGTTAAAGAGGCCTCTGTGGCGGTCAAAAGGGTGTGTGGTTGTCAGGGTTACAGGACGTCTGACTGTTGTCAAGGTTACAGGGCATCTGATGAGCAGACATTATTAGTAGGTAGCTTCTTTGTTTGTTTGTTTATTGAAGACCCCAGGAAGGCAGGAGTTCCTTCAATCACACGGCATAGACAGACCAGTGGCCATTATCTCTTCAAGTCTGATTCTCCAAGCCATTAGACTGGTTGTCCTCTGCCCATGAGTCTGCTTTAGAAGCCCTTGCAGTCTCAACTGGCATTACCCACTGTGCAGGAGTTGCAATAGTGCCAAGCCTCCCTTGGCCAGGGCCTCGTGACATAGAACAGGAGCCTCAGGCAGACTCAGCCATGCTCTGGACAGCCACTCTGTTGGCCCCTGTTTTAGAGATGCTCCTATGTCCTGGTCACCATGTTGTGCTCCCTGCTCTCAGATCACATGGTGGATCACTTCTCAATAAGAGACTCAGGGACTCAGTGAAAGTGGAGCAGTTTATTTATTTATTTATTTATTTTACTTTATTCTTATTTATTCTTTGTGTCTTTCTTTTTTTAGCCCTCATGTAGCTAATGTTTTGTTTTCTTTATTTTATTTTATATAACCACAGTTTCCCCTCCCTCCTCTCCTCCCATCCCCACCTCCACCTCCCTCCTCCCTCCTCCTCCCTCTCCATTCAGATAGGTAAGATCTCCCTTGAGAATCAACAAAGCATGGCATATCAAGTTGCGGCAGGACAGAACTCCTCCCCACCCTGCATCAAGACTGAACAAGGCATCCCACCATAGGGAATAGGTTCCAAAGAGCCAGCTCAGGGACAGGTTCTGGTCTCACTGCTAGGGGCCCCACAAAAGACCAAGGCACACAACTGTCATCCAGATGCAGAGAGACTAGATCAGTCCCTTGCTCACTCCCTACCTGTCTGGCCAGAGTCCATGAGCTCCCACAAGCTCAAGTCAGCTGTCTCTGGGTTTCCCCATCATGATATTGACCCCCCCTTGCTCATATAATTCCTCCTCCCTCTCTTCAACTGGACTCCTGGAGCTTGGCTGTGGATCTCTGCTTCTGCTTCTATCAGGTACTGGATGAAGACTCTATGATGACAATTAGGGTAGTCACCAATTTGATTACAGGGGAAGGCCAGTTCAGGCACTCTCTCCATTATTGCTAGGAGTCTTAGCTGGGGTCATCCTTGTGGTTTCCTGGGAGTTTCACTGGCACCAGGTTTCTCCCTAACCCCTTAAGGGACCCATCTATCAAGATATCTCTTTTATTACTCTCCCTCTCTGTCTTGATCCCAACTCAACCATCCTGATCCCTCATGTTCCCATCCCCCCATTCCCTCCTGTCTACTCACCCCCCTCCCAGTTCACCTAGGACATCTCATCTATTTCCTCTTCCTAGGGAGATCAATGCATCCCTCTTAGGGTCCTCTTTGTTACCTGGCTTTTCTGGGGCTGAGGACTGTAGTCTGGTTAGCCTATGTTTTACATCTAATATCCACTTATGAGTGAGTATACACCATGTTTGTCTTTCTGGGTCTGGGTAACCTCACTCAGGATGATTTTTTCTAGTTCCATCCATTTGCCTGCAAATTTCATGATGTCATTTTTTTTCTGCTGAGTAATACTCCATTGTGTAGATATACCACATTTTCTTTATCCATTCTTTGGTTGAGGGGCATCTAGGTTGTTTCCAGGTTCTGGCTATTATGAATAATGCTGCTATGAATATAGTTGAGCAAATGCCCTTCTGGTATGATTGAGTATCCTTTGGGTATATGCCCAAGAGTGGTATCACTTGATCTTGAGGTAGATTGATTCCCAATTTTCTGAAAATCCACTACACTGATTTCCAAAGTGGTTGTACAAGTTTGCATTCCCACCAGCAGTGGAAGAGAGTTCCCCTTACTCCACATCCTCTCCAACATAGGCTGTCATTAGTGTTTTTGATCTTGGCCATTCTGACAGATGAAAGATGGTATCTCAGAATCATTTTGATTTGCATTTTCCTGATAGCTAAGGATGTTGAACACTTCTTTAAATGTATCTCAGCGATTTGAGATTCTTCTGTTGAAAATTCTGTTTAAATCTGTACCCCATTTTTTAATGGGATTATTTGGTATTTTGATATCTAGTTTCTTGAGTTCTTTATTCTTTTAGATATCAGTCCTCTGTCAGATGTGTGGTTGGTGAAGATCTTTTCCCATTCTGTAGGCTGCAGTTTTATCTTACTGGCAGTGTCCTTTGCCTTACAGAAACTTCTCAGTTTGAGGAGGTCCCATTTATTAATTGTCAATCTCAGTGTCTGTGCTACTGGTGTTATATTCAGGAAGTAGTCTCCTGTCCCAATGCATTCAAGGCTACTTTCCACTTTCTCTTCTATCAGGTTCAGTGTAACTGGGTTTATGTTGAAGTCTTTGATACACTTGGACTTGAGTTTTGTGCAGGGTGAGAGATATGGATCTATTTGCATTCTTCTACATGCCACCATCCAGTTATGCCAGCACCATTTGTTGGAGATGCTGTCTTTTTTCCATTGTATATTTTTGGCTTCTTCTTTTTAAATAATTTTTTTATTTTTATTTTATGTACATTGGTGTTTTGTCTGTATGTATGTCTGTGTGAGGGTGTCAGATCTTGGAGTTACAGTTGTGAGCTGCCATGTGGGTGCTAAGAATTGAACCCGGGTCCTCTGGAAGAGCAGTCGGTGCTCTTAACCTCTGAACCATCTCTCCAGCCCCTATTTTGGGCTTCTTTGTCAAATTCATAGCTGTGTGGATTTATGTGTGGGTCTTCGACTTGATTCTGTTGATCCACATGTCTGTTTTTACATCAATACCAAACTGTTTTTATTGGTATAGCTCTATTGGAGAGCTTGAAGTCAGGGACAGAGACACCTCCAGAGGTTCCTTTACTGTACAGGATGGTTTTAGCTATCCTGGGTTTTTTGAAGTGGAGTATTGTTCTTTCGAGGTCTGTGAAGAAATGTGTTGGGATTTTGATGGGGATTGTATTGAGTCTGTAGATTGATTTCAGTAAGATTGCCATTTTTACTGTTGATCCTACTGATCCACGAGCATGGGAGATCTTTACATTTTCTGATCTCTTCCCCAATTTCTTTCTTCAAAGACTTAAAATTCTTGTCATATAGGTCTTTCACTTGTTTGGTTAGAGTTACCCCAAGATATTTTATATTATTTGTGGTTATTGTAAAGGGTGTTGTTTCTTTGATTTCTTTCTCAGCCCATTTATCATTTATATATAGGAGGGCTACTGATTTTTTTTTTTAGTTAATATTGTATCCTGTCACATTATTGAAGGTGTATATCAGCTGTAGGAGTTCCCTGGTGGAATTTTTGGGGTCACTTATGTATGCTATCATATCATCTGCAAATAGTGAAAGTTTGACTTCTTCCTTTCCAATTTGTATCCCCTTGATCTCCTTTTGTTGTCTTATTGCTCTAGCTAGAACCTCGAGTACTATATTGAATAGATATGGGGAGAGTGGACAGCCTTGTCTTGTTCCTGATTTTAGTGGAATAACTGAGTTTCTCTCCATTTAGTTTCATGTTGCCTAATGGCTTGCTGTATATATTGCCTTTATTATGTTTAGGTGTGTCCCTTGTATACCTGATCTCTCCAAGACCTTTATCATGAAGGGGTGTTGGATTTTGTCAAAGGCTTTTTCAGCATCTAATAAGATGATTATGTAATTTTCTTCTTTCAGTTTGTTTATATGGTGGATTACATTTACAGATTTTCGTATGTTGAACCATTCTTGCATCTCTGGGATGAAGCCTACTTGATCATGGTGGATGAGTTTTTTGTTTGTTTTTGTTTTTGTTTTTTGAGACAGGGTTTCTCTGTGTAGTTTTGGTGCCTGTTCTGGAGCTTGCTCTGTAGACCAGGCTGGCCTCAAACTCACAGAGATCCATATAACTCTGCCTCCTGAGTGCTGGGATTAAAGGCATGGGCCATCTGGCATGGATGATTTTTTTGATGTGTTCTTGGATTCAGTTTGCCAGTATTTTTTTAGTATTTTTGCATTAATGTTAATGAGGGAGACTGGTCTGTAACTCTCTTTCTTTGTTGCATCTCTGTTTGCTTTGGGTATCAGGGTAGTTGTGGCCTCATAAAAAGAGTTTGGCAATATCCCTTCTGTTTCTATTGTGCAGAACAATTTGAGAAGTATTGGTATTAGCTCTTCTTTGAAATTCTGATAGAATTCTGCACTGAAACCATCTTGCCCTCAGCTTTTTTGGTTGGGAGACTTTTAATGACTGTTTCTATTTCCTTAGGGGTTATAAGTCTGTTTAACTTGTTTATCTGGTCTTGATTTAATTTTGGTATGTGGTACCTATCAAGAAAGTTGTCCATTTCTTTTAGATTTTCCAATTTTTGTGGAGTACAGGTTTTTGAAGTATGACCTAATGATTCTCTGGATTTCCTCAGTGTCTGTTGTTATGTCCCCCTTTTCATTTCTGATGTTAATTTGGATATTCTCAATTTGCCTTTTGGTTAGTTTGAATAAGGGTTTGTCTATCTTGTTCATTTTCTCAAAGAACCAACTCTTTGTTTCATTGATTCTTTGTATTGTTCTTTGCTGATTTCAGCTCTGAGTTTGATTATTATCCTGTTGTCTGCTCCTCCTGGATGAGTTTACTTCTTTTTGTTCTAGGGTTTTCAGGTGTGCTGTTAAGTCACTTATGTGAGATTTCTCCAAATTCTTTATGTGGCATTTACTGCTATGAATTTTCCTCTTAGCACTGCTTTCATTGTAGTCCATAAGTTTGAGTATGCTGTGGATTCATTTTCATTGAATTCTAGCAAGTCTCTCATTTCTTTATTTCTTCCTTGACCCAGAGGTGGTTCAGTTGAGCATTGTTCAGTTTCCATGAGATTGTAGGCCTTCTGTAGTTTTTGTTGTTGTTGAACTCTAACTTTAGCCCATGGTGTTCCAATAAGACACAAGGGGTTATTCCAACTTTTTGTATCTATTGATATTTGCTTTATGTATAGTGGTATTCTATTTGTACTGAAATGTGATTTTATTTGTATGTTAATAAATAAAGTTGCCTAGGGGTCAGAGCTATTAGCAAGCCATAGCGAAAGCCAGGGCGGTGGTGGGTGCACGCCTTTAATCCCAGCACTCCGGCAGGCTAAACTAGGTAGATCTCTGTGTGTTCAAGGATACAGCCAGCATTGGAGACACACGCCCTTAATCTCAATACCAACCATAGAAGACTTGGAGGTCTGTACAGAGAGGCAGTGACGAGGCAGTCACGTAGTTGGGTTTACAACCAATGAGAAGGCAGAACAGAACTCTTATTTAAAGTCAAACGCACAGGGAGTAGTCCCTTTCGGAGAGGTCTCTTGGCGGGAGAGGCTAGCTGGCGGAAAGTGGGTAAGACTCTTAGCTCTGACCTCTTTGGCTTTCATCTTTACATTGGCTCTGTGTCTCTTATTTAATAAGGCAGTTGGTTACATCTACATTTGGTGCCCAACGTGACAAGAATCCATAAGAAACCGCTTGACTCGGCTTGGCTGCGGGTCCGCAGCTGGTCCGGTTTCCCGCCTTGGCGGTTGGCTCCGGACGGCCGGCTCTCTAGCCGGGGCCGAGTCGGTTTGTCCTCAGGCCCCAAGCGGTTAGCTTAAAAGCCGGTTAGCTTTAAAGCCAGCGCTACAAACAACTCAGGTCTGCTCTGCCAACAGGGCCCCTGTCTGTAAAGTCAACGCACGTGGTTGGAGTTTAAGGAAGTCTAGCCCAGGCCTGACTCCGCTCAAGCGGGGACACGTGTCTGGATTTAAGCTTTTAGCCAGGGCTTCTCTCTCTCTCTCTCTCTCTCTCTCTCTCTCTCTCTCTCTCTCTCT
>CABHPR010123041.1:0-21725 GCA_902168415.1 Peromyscus melanophrys
AAAAAAAAAAAAAAAAAAAAGGAGGAATAGCGGACACCAGGTGCCAGCTACTGAGCCATGGAGTAAGAAGGAAAAAAGGTATATAGAATAGAGAAAGGTAAAAAGCCCAGAGGCTAAATGTAGTTAAAGAGAAATGGAATAAAATGTAGTTGCTTTTTCCCCCTCTTTGGGGGTCTGTCACTCATCTCCCAAATAAATATGTAAAGATTTCTTACTTATGAATGCCTGGCCTTAGTTTGGCTTGATTCTAGCCAGCTTTTCTGACTTAAAAGAATGTAGATTTTCTGTTACCAGAAGAAGTCTGTGGAAATTGTCTGAAACAACATACATGATTGCTTGAGTGTAACCATCCCTCCAAACTCTGCCAGAATTATAGTAGCACATCATCCTACCACAAGTATGCACAAGAAGCATGCCTACAAGAACATATGTGTAGTAATGGTCCAACCCAAGGGCCATCCATGTTACTATTTGGTGGCCAGTGTTTTTTGTTTCAAAGCATTTTACATAGTCACAATTTTCCCCTTTCACATCTTCCTCTTGCTTCATCCATTTTGAATATGCTCACGGTATATGCAACGCTATTCTATTTCCAAACAAATAGAGTTCTTTGGAGAATCCTTTTGATTGTTATTTAAGTTGACAATTCAAAATTTGTGCTATTGATTTAGAAAGTAATTTCTAGAAGCAGTTCCCCAAAGTAGTTTGAAAGAAGATAATATTTTTTTTAAAAAGTAAAAGTTAGGTTCCAAGAGGGACATATTTATGGACTTCATCACATCCTCTCTATCTGTCTCAAAAGCAATTAAAATGATATTTTGTTTAGGCTCATCCTATGCATGCGATTATCTAATTTTCTCATAAAAGGAAGAGCGTTTAAGCCAACTATTATTTCAACAATACTGAAAGAAAACCCCTGAAGTGTACAACGGGAAGAATCTATTCAGATGATGGGCGTGTAGGTTAGGTACAGGTTGGCTCATCTGAGCTGGGTTCAGTTGGGTACCTCTGTTTCAATTCCAGTGTCTGGAGGACTCTGGTCCTCACTAAGGTCTGGGCTTAACTGGTTTCACTTGCCTCTCACACTCACTGGAGCATGCATGTGATGTTGCAAGTTCTGGTATCAATAACAAAGAAGCAGGAAAACAAGCAGGGATACTCAAGGCTTTGAACCCGCCCTGCTCGACTCCTGCCACAGGTGAAATTAATTCAAGCTGGAGGCTAATTTTGAGGGCTGGAAATATTTCCTACCTCAGGCGAGGCCACGAGAGGGCGGGACCAGCTGTTTTGTCCACCTCATGAAGGCGAAAAGATGCCATGAAATTAGAAAGGGTCTCCTGGTAAAGGAGGTAGAGAGTTGAAGGAGGTGGTGGATGTTGCTATGTGATGAACATATACTTGAGGCTCCTCTGCAGCCTCTTGGCACACAACTCTTAAACATCTTAAAAACTCTGAGTGATGAATGAATTTTGGGTGCTAACAAGATTACTTCCAAGTAGCTTCTGGTTGAACACTGGTCACCAGAAATACCAAGATAGCGTTAAGGGAAGGACGGGTTAGAAATCCAGTCCCAATTTTAATACTCAATGGCCTGGAGAGAGGCTGAAGGGTGAGATGATCATCAGTAGCCATTGATATAACCAATCACATGTGTGTAAGAAAACCTCTGTAAAACCCCTAAAGCACCAGGAATGGAGGTCTTCTGGATGGCTGAATCTGTGGAGGGACCCACGCCCTCCTCCCATGCCTTTCTGTCTACATTGCTCACATCTGAACATCATCTGTATCCTCTGTCATAGCCTTCAGGGAGTCAGGGGAACTCTGCTTTACTGCTGTTTAACCAGAAGCACAGGTACAGGACCCTGGGTTTGCAAGTGGCGTTTGAAGTGGGAACAGTCTTGTGGGATACACTGTGGGGTCTGCTGGTACCTCCAGGTAGATGGAGTCAAAGCTGAGTTAAAGTATGGGACGCTTACCTGCTGTGTGCAGGAGAAGAACTCATCCTGCTGGACACCGAATCACCCATGCTGTATAGTAGAAGCAGAACACATATTGGCTTTTTCTGTCCCCACAGCATGACTTGAGAGGTGGCCAATCTATTGGTCTTTTCTCTGGCTTGTTGCCCTGACTTTTTGCTCTGACTTTTGGTTACTTAGGAATTTAAAGGCATCAGTTATAGAAAATGCAAGTAAACGCCCCACATGCAACCTTTCAGTCCATTTGACCGAAGTAGTGGAAATAGAAATCCAACTACTGTCCCAAGTAAAAGTTTTAGGGAGAAATATATAGATTTTTTTTTTCTAGTCCAAAGCAAGGCCAACTGATGTCAGGCTAAGAGTACTTGAAGGATCCGCCTGATGAGACAGAAGCGCAGACAGTTGTCTGCTCCCAGATCAATGCTAACGAAGAGAGTATGCCCCTCAGCAAGGGAATATGAACAAAAGCGCTTCGTTGGCTTTCTCTATCACCTGATTTGACATTGATTTCCAATTGCTTAGAAAAAGGAGCCCAAGGTTAGTCCCTATGCAGTTGAGTCTGAGGCCTGAACATCTGCTGCGGTAGCACAGCTGGCAACTTTGTTTTGAGGGTTTATGAAAGAATGAGACCTTTCCTCTTCACATGAAAATTGCCCATTTCAGATCCTTTCCCTCCATGGTTGAAAAGAAATGAAATAGATACGAGAGGGAAGTGAATTTCTCTAAATACCGACAGGTGTCCCTTTAATAGTTCTCCTCCTCCTCCTCCTCCTCCTCCTCCTCCTCCTCCTCCTCCTCCTCCTCCTCCTCCTCCTTCTCCTCCTCCTCTTCCTTCTTCTCCTCTTTCTCTTTCTTTCTGGTGTGTGTATACTGTTTGTGTGTGAGTGAGTGCACATGTAAGTGCGGGTGTGCACATGCATGGTGCCTATGTGGAGGTCAGGCATCTTCCACCTTTTTGTTTGAGACGGGGTTTCTCGTTGGCTTGGAACTTTGTCACAAGCAAGGCTAGGTGGCCTGTGAGCTTCCAGGGACCCACCTGTCTCTGCTTCCCATCCTACAGTGCTGTAATTACAGCTGGACATCACCATGCCAGCTTGCAGAGGAAGGTCCTCGGCTCTGAACTCAGGGATTCATACTCGCAAGGCAAGCACTTACTTTACTGACAGCCATACCACCAGCTCATGAATCTCCTTATTCTAAGAAAATGAGATCTTATGTCCTGGCTATGGTGCCAACGGACTCAATGATTTGGAAAGAGTTTTAGTTACTCTTTAAAAAAGATTCCATTTATTTAATTTTTGTGTGTATGTGTGTGGGTGCATGTGTGCCATGGCATTTCTGTGGAGGTCAGAGGACAACTGTAGGGGTCAGTTCTTCCCTTCTACCATGTGTGTTCTGGGAATCAGGCTCGGCAGCAAGTACCCCCACCTGCTGAGCCACCTCACTGCCCCTCCCCCCATTTCAATTACTCCTAAGACCCAATTTCCCTATTTTTATAGTGAGTTGGAGAGGCAAGATGAAGATTTCACTTACAGCAGTGGCATCCTCTAGTCCAGGGAGTCACCATTGATTAGGGGTGGTCCCCCATTTTGTCAACAGAGGACTTTTAAAACCAAGTGGACCTATGTGGTTGTGTGGTTTAGAGGTAATCTCTGGAATTAGACCCCTTGAAGGCAGTCAGGGCTCTCTCACTGGTTAGTTGTGGGATCTCACACAAGTTTGCATAAATTATACTTCCATTTCTGTAGCTATGATGCATATAAAACACTGCCTACTGTGGTTATATAACATAAGCAATATGGTTAGATCAAGTCTTATGGTAATGACCCACAGAACATTACTACATATTTGGATACCCACCTCACATCTGCCTTTTTCATCAAATCACCCTTTGTTTGTAGAGGTATCCATGCCCCTCCACAGAGCCTCTGTGCTGTAGGGAGGCTACGTGACCTCAGCTCTAGGAACTGTCTTGTGTTGTGAGACTCATTTGGAGGGCTTGGTTAAACATCCAAGAATGGCTGGATGCCTCCCTAGCATGTCAGAGTTGATTGGTGTGGGATTGAGGCAGAAGATTCTTATTTCCAGGTGGTGCTGATGTTGCTGGTCCAGGGTTCATGTAAAAGAACGTTAGATTTTATCCCCTCACAGAGTCAAACCCTCCTGGTCTGGTTGGCTGAATGACAGGAAGAAGTTTTACCATGAGCTTCTAGAAGGGTAACTTCTTTATTGAGTGATAGGGTTTGGGACGTGCTGCACTAAATCATGGCACCTTGGTGTTTGAGAGGACCACAGATACAGGAAGGAATCTCTCTCTCATGTTCTCTTACTGATTATTGTCTGATGTCAACATAAAATATGGCTGACCTTCCTTAGGAAGGCAGCCAAAGGTGTTATCCAGAGGGGTCCATCCTACATCTTGAGGAAGGGAACGTTCTTACCTCTAAAGTCCCAGAGATCCGAATAGACAAGCCTTGCTAAGTTCCTTTTAGTTTATTGCCTGGAGAATCTATCCCTTGCCTTCCAATCACACTTCTGTGTGACTGTCTGTGAAATATAGTTTTCCATGTTTCTTTGGGTTTTCATTTCAGAGGGCTCTTGTAGTGATATTTTATTTGTGCTGAAATGTGATATTTTATTTGTATGTTAATAAATAAAGTTTGTCTGGAGATCAGAGGTCATAGCCATAAACAGAAGTCAGGCAGTGGTAGCACGTGCCCTTAATCTGATCACATGGCAGGCAGAGTCTCTGTGTGTTCAAGGACACAGCCAAGCGTGGTGACACACGCCTTTAATCCCAGTACCAACCACAGAGACCTGGAGGTCTGTATAGATAGGTAGTGATGAGGAAGTGATGTGGCTGGGCTTAGAGCCAATGAGAAGGCAGAACAGGAAGGCAATAAAGGCACAGGTTAGACAGGAAGAAGTTCTCTTAGGAAGCTATGGCGAGGTGGTAAGTTGGTAAGGTTAGTTGGCGGCTTGCACCTCTGTATTAGGCTCTGTGTTTTTTATTTAATAAGACTGTTTAGAAATTCATCTACAGGCTCTCATACTATGTGAAATTGATAAGGAAATTTGCATGCTTTCATTACATTGACCTTTTTTTTTTATGGTTCACAGTTATAGATCTTTCAATGGATAAGAAATTTTCTCCCCCCTTCCAGAGCTGCTAGACTCCATGAGGAGTAAACAGAAATGCAGCCTCACTCGGCTGAGAGATTTTTAAGATACTGGGCAGTCACTCTGGAAATCAGTATGGCAGTTTCTCAGAAAATTGGGGATAAGTCTTCCTCAAGACCAGCTATACCACTCTTGGGCATATACCCAAGGAATGCTCAATCTTACCACAAGGACACATGCTCAACTATGTTCACATCAGCATTATTCATAATAGCCAGAACCTGGAAACAACCTAGATGCCCCTCAACTGAAGAATGGATAAAGAAAATATGGCATATATACACAATGGAGTATTACTCGGCAGTAAAAAAACAATGACATCATGAAATTTGCAGGCAAGTGGATGGAACTAGAAAATATCATCTTGAGTGAGGTAACCCAGACTCAGAAGAACAAACATGGTATGCACTCACTCATAAGTGGATACTAAATGTGAAGTAAAGGATGGCCAGACTGCAACCCACAGCCCCAGAGAGACTAGCTAACAGGAAAAGACCCTAGGAGGGACACATGGATGACACTGCGAAGGAGAAGTGGATGAGATCCACATGAGTGGACTGGGTGTGGAGGGGTGGCAGAGGGCGAGGAGTGGGGGGATGAGAACGAGTGGGAGGGCAGGGAAGAAGATACCATGATAGATGAGGACATCATGGGAATAGGAAGAGGCAGGGTGCTGGGGAGGCTCTCAGGCATCCACAAGGTTGACCCCACCTTGGCCTGCTGGCAGTGGTCCAGAGGGTGCCTGGACTGGTCTACTCTGGTGACCGGTCTAGTGAATACCCTAGCTGTCATCATAGAGCCTTTGTCCAGTGACTGATGGAGGCAGATGCAGAGATGCACAGCCAGGCACCAGGCTGAGCTCTGGGAATCCAATTGATGAGAGAGAGGAGAGATTCTGCAGGTGAGGGATGTCGAGATCATGATGGGAGGATGTGCAGAGATGACTGGCCACACTAGAGGAAGCCCATGAACTGTGGACTGGTGGCTGTGGAACCCCCATGGGACTGGACTAGGCCCTCTGGATACAGAAAACGGTTGTTTGGCTTGAATTGTTTGGGGGGCACCCAGGCAGGGGGATCGGGATCTGTCCCTGGTCTATGGGCAGGCTTCTGGGAATCCAGTGCCTGTGGTGTGATGCCTTGCACAGCCTTGGTGCAGTGGGAAGGGGTCTGGACCTGCCTAGGCTCAGTGTGCTGGGCTCTGCTGACTCCCCATGGGAGACCTTGATTTGGGGGATGTGGGGATGCGGGGTAGCTTGGGAGAGAGGACTGGGAGGGTGGAAGGAGGGAGGAGGGAGGATCTGTGGGTGGTATGTGAAGTGAGTAGAATATTTCTTAATAAAGAAAAATGAAATAAAAAAAGATACTGGGCAGTCAGCTTTGGGATGACGGTGACCAGATTTGATGATCTTACTGAGAAGTTCAGTGACAGAAACCACAGTAAAGGCTACCTGTGGTGGTGTGAATAGGAATGGCCCCCATAGACTCATGGGTTTGAATGCTTGGCCCATAGGGAGTAGCATTATTACGAGATGTAACTTTGTTGGAGTAGGTGTGGCCTTATTGGAGGAAGTGTGTCACTGTGGAGGCAGGCTTTAAGGTCCTATCTGCTCAGGCTATGGCCAGTGTGGTACACAGTCTCCTTCTGCTTCAGCTTAAGATGCAGAACTCTCAGCTCCTTCTCCAGCACCATGTCTGCCTGCAGGCCACCAGGTTTCCTGCCATGATGATCATGTACTAAACCTCTGAAACTGTAAGCGAGTCCTAATTAAATGTTTTCCTTTGTAAGAGTTGCTATGGTCATGGTGTCTCTTCACAGCAATAGAAACCCTAACTAACATACTACCCTTCCTTACATTTCTGTGATGAATGTCCACAAGGGGTCTCACCAAGTAGATTTGTGCTGAATTCTGGTTTTTATAACAACTAAAAAGCATTTTAGTTGATGTAGTCATAATAAACATTGATAGCTTTATTAAATATTTACTGTATGACAGGCAACATAGTAACTTTTCTGAACACATTGCATCACTTTAATTTCACAATAACTCAACAAGGGAAGTATTTTTTTAAAGATTTAATTCCATTTTTATTGATGCGTATGCATGTGTTTTGTGTGTGTGCTACATGTTTGCTGGTGCTCAAAGAAGCCAGAAGGTCTTGGATTTCCTGGACTGAGAGTTACAGGTGATTGTGATCTGCTCGATGTGGTTTCTAGAACTGAACTTGGGTCCTGTGTAAGAGCAGCAAGTGCTCTTAACCTCCAGGTCATCTCTCCTGCTTCAGATATTTTGATTTTTGATTCTGTGTGTATATGTGCGATTATGAGGGGCTATGCTCACATGAGTGCCCACAGGGGCCAGAGATGGTGTTAGATTCCATAGAGATGGAGTTACAGGTGGTTGCAGGTCACCATGTAGGCAAAGGAAGCTGAGCTATGGTTTTCTGCAAGAGCCGTGAACACTCGTAACCACTGACCCATCTCTCCATCCCTAGGCACGTACTCTTGGTACACCCATTTGGAAGGTGAAGAAACAGAGAGACTAGTATAACCTGTTCAAGGTCAAGCAGCTCGGGGCAGAGCAGTGTCTTGGATGTTCCTGCACTGTAAACGAAAGGCCCATTCAGAATTCTTCAACAGTCTCTCCATGCATGAATGTCCCTTTCCAGTGAAGGGTTTCAGACTCCCCAGAGCAGAGTGTTGTAAATCTGGGAAGCTGCTGGAACCGCAGAGTGGTTGACCAAGGAAGGCCAAGGACCCTGATGGAATATTTTTTGGTTCACGAAGATTCATGAGGTGAGATCTAATAAACGATTCCGTCTGTTCTCTGGATGGAGAGTAGATCCCTGCCTACTTCTTGCTCTGAGCCATCTTTCTTTAAACCTCACTCAGTGGGTTGTTTTTTTTCATTCTGTCCATGTATTTACCTCGACATCTGTCATCTTACTCGAACTTAGGATTTCTTGGGTCTCCCCAATTACCTCTCCAGAACTCTCTTCATGGGTTCATCCATGCCAATTATACAAATAAACAGAAAATATCTCCTCAAGCACTCACATGGCCATCACCTAAATAACTTTGTATCTGTACCAGAGACCAGCCTAGAAATGAAATGGGAAAGATAATCACGAGGTGAGTGGATATCATTTCCACACTCATTTTCTTTCCCCCTTTTGGGACAGTCTCAAACTATGTAGCCCTGCTGGCTGGCATGGAGCTCCCTATGTAGACCAGGCTGGCTTCAAACTCATCGACATCTGCTTGCCTCTGCCTCTGGAGTTCTGGGATTAAAGGTGTGCGCCACCATGCCCAGCTCAAAGTACGTCAGGGGGTTCTGCGATTATATCCTCTCTTCATTTTTCTATTTATTTATTTATTTAAATTTTAAAATTTATGTGCATGTACGTGTGTCAAGTATGAATGTATGTGTGTATGTGTGTGGTTATATGTGCACATGTGTATGTCAGTGTGCTCTTGAGCCACAAGAGGACACCAGGTATCATCTTCTATCAGTCTTCGCTTTATTCCTTGAGGCAGAGTCTCTTGCTGAATTTAGAGCTCTCTTTCCTCTCTTTTTTTGTTAGATTGTAAGTCACTGATCCTCCCAACTCTGCACCTTCAGTGCTGGCATTACAGGGTGTGCGGGACCACATTTGATTTTCTCTTGGATGCTGGGGATCTGAATTATGGTCCCCAGGCTTGTGTAGCAAGTGCTGTTGACTGCTGAGCCATCTCTACAGCATTCATTTTTTTTTCTGTTTTTAACGGACATGTAGTCTTGCTATAGGCATTTGAAAATTTACATAAATCAAGCTATGTGTGATGGAGCACATTTGTAATCCCAGCACTTAGAAGGCTGAGGGAAGAGGACTGCAAAAAGTTCCAAGCTAGTCTGAGATACATAGCGAGTGCCAGGCCAGCCAAGATTTCACAGTACGAACTTATTTCAACAAAACAAAACAAAACTTACATAACGAAAATCTGTTTACACTGCACAGTCAACATTGTATCAATATTTAGTTTATTGTAATTCCATTGCATCTTATGAATGTAAATAAACCTCCGTTTATTATTCATTCTGAAGAGTGTTTAGTTTCCCCAGGCTAGGCACTCAAGGGTGGAGCTGCCACTTGTGAATGCTGCAAGTTTAGTTGGTTCCAAAACTCGCTGTCCAAAGTCCTGAAACTACTGATCCTCCTCCTCGGCACGGGTGAATGTCCATTTCCCACATTCTTACCAACAATTCATAGTAACAGACTTATTTTTCTTTGATTGCTCTTGAGGAGATCTGAAAGAGTCGGGAGAAAACTGGCTAGCCTCCTCCCACACCCACGGAATCTTCCAGGCCTCTCCTGCCGCACACTGAGTTCCAATGCTCACACTGGTGCATGTCTCCGAGCTTCCTGCTCAGTTCCAACTGCCTACTGTCTCATTTTCCTGTGATACGACTTTATAATGAGTCTTGATGTTTTTGAGGGTGAGTCCTGTTTCATTATCTGTCAGAACTGTCCTGCCTGTTCTTTGACCTTTGTTGTTCTATAGGAATTTCAGCACCAGCTTGACAAGGTCTGTGGAAACCCCAGTGGATTTGCTCAGAATGCATTGACTTTATAGATTCATTTTTAAAGGCCTGACATCTCTAAACACAGCCTGCTTCTTACTCATGGGCAATTTCCTCATTTCCTTCCCCGCCATGTTTCAAAATTTATTTGCTTAAATAAATCTGTATATTGCTTCACCGATATTAATACAGATTAATACAGTTTGTCAACCACATTCTTACATAGCTTATAGTTTTTGCAGCTACTTGTGACCGAGACAATTTTTTAAGTTGTGCCTTTTAATTGGGTGTTGCTTGTATATAGAGAGGTTATTGATTTTTGTGTATGATTTTTATATCCATCAAGCTCTTACTGCTTTTAATGGTTTCTTTATATATTCTCATAGATCTTTCTGTGTAAACAATTGTTATCTGTAAACAATGGCAGCTCTGGCTGTTCTTATCTAGTCTCTATATGTCTTCCCCCTTGCTAGTTTTTTTTTTTTATTTTAGTCATGGCTTTCAGAAAAGCACTGAATACAAGCAGTATTAAAGGACATCATCTTAGCTATGATAAAAATAGCCTATAAATGCAAATTAAGGGAGAAAAGGTTTGTTTTAGCTCACAGCTGTAGGTCTATCATTATGAGCAAGTAAAGGCAGCATAAACTTGAAGCAACTGGTTACATCCACAGTCAAGAAAAGAAGAGCCACGCTAACTCACTTTCTCCTGTCTTATGCATAGGGCCCAAACCCAGATAATGGGGCCATAAGTAATAGGCAGTTCTTCCCATGTCAGCAAACCAATCCGTCTGGATAGTCCCCCATGGAGACTCGCTTCCTGGGTGATTCTCGACAGTGTTTATTTTTGCTTCATAGCAGCATCTGGTTCTTTCTTCCCATTGTGTGGTCCCAGCAGGTGCTTTTACCCACTCAACCATCTCACTGGCCCAAGTGGTCACTTACATGGGAATTTCGGTAATTCAAAAGTGTTTCTTGACAATTAAAACTAACCTTATTACAGAAAGAGGTGTACCTAAGCCTAATAGTCTGCAGCCTGATAGTCGAAGAAGGTTTTTTATTATTTTATTTTATGACAAAGATTTATTTTATTTTTATTTTGTGTCTATGTGTGCATGTGCACAAGAGTGCAGGTATCCACAAAAGTCGGTATTGGAATCCCTGTAACTGGAGTTACAGGCAGTTGTGAGCTGTCATGTAGGTGTTGGGGACTGAACTCAGGTCCTCTGGAAGAAGAGTCAGTGTTCTTAACCACTTAGCCATCTTGCTAGTCTCTGCAGGAGGCTTTTAGATGGACACCCTTTGTCGAGCAAAGGTCATCCTCTCTAGTCTAAGTTGCTAAATTTTTATAATATGTAGGTATTGAGTTTCATTTGTTCTATTTCTGAAGCTTGGAGATTACCAGTTTTCCCCCCAACATAGTGTGGTGTTATTTTGATTGATTTTCTAATGTTAATCACTTTTGCATTCCTGAGATAGGCCTTTATTAGTCTTGGTGCATTTGTTTATTTGTGAATTACTTCTATAGTAGAAAATTATTCAAAGCTTTAAAAAAACTTCTAGCACATTCAACATTTTTCTGTATTTTATTCTCCCCTCTTAGTATGTGTTTCTACATGTTCAAGAAGTTATCAGAATGTCATAGTAGCAAAGTAAGCAATGTTTTGATTTTTAATTTATTTAACATTATGAATGAGTGGGGTTGTAAGAAACAGTATGACCACTGTTCACTGAAATCAAAGCATCATTTTTTTTTCAATACAGGGTTTCTCTGTGTAGCTCTGGCACCTTTCCTGGAAGTAACTCTGTAGCCCAGGCTGGCCTCGAACTCACAGAGATCCACCTGCCTCTGCCTCTTGAGTGCTGGGATTAAAGGCTTTCACCACCGCTCATCAATCTTTTTTAAAAACATTTTTCATTTAAATTTTTTCATAAAAAATATTGTGATCATGTTTTTTCCTCCCCCAGATCTTCATTATCTTTTTACCCACACCAATTCATCTCTGTCTGTCTCCATCCCCCCACACCTGACCACTACCATCACCGCCGCCGCCGCCAATAAAACAAAAATTAAAACAAACACTCCTTGCAGTCGATGGGTTTAACAGAGAGGCACACCACTGGACAATACACAAAGTCTGAGAGACTTTGGAGCACTCCGTCCTAAATGGAATGTCTTCATCAAATCCCTCCCCTCAGGGATCAGGGGTCTGTGTGGAAGAGCAGGAAGGAAGTATATAGATCCAGAGGTGGTGGATGATTCCAAGGCAACAGTGTCTTCCAGACACAGGACTGATGGCACAGATAATCTCATTCAGACTATGTCAACACGCACCAAGTCTGCACAGGGTTAAGTCAGACTGGGTCCCAGCATTGAGAAGAGGAAGTGGACATGGGTTTCCACCTCATTTCAAGCATCTATTTGCAATTGACACCTGCTGGGAAAGGGGAAATCGGTTCTCTCTGATGGAGTGTCACTGAGTATATACACCACACTCCAGAGCAGGCCCTGTGTCCAGGAATAATATAAAACAAACTCCATTTTTTTTGTTTGTTTTTTGTTTTTGGTGGACTTCTGTTTTGGTGTATTTATTTTTAAATATCTGTGGTGGTTTGAATAGAAATGGCCCCCATGATCTCATCTATTTGAATGCTTGGTCATCAGAGAGTGATACTCCTTGACAGTGATTTGGAGGTGTCGCCTTATTGGAGAAAGTGTGTCACTGGGGGTTGACTTTGGGATTTCAAATGTTCAAGCCAGGCCCTCTCTCTTCCTGCTGCCTGCAGGTCCAGATGTAGAGCTCTCAGCTGCTTCTCCAGCACCATGTTTGCCTGCGTGTTGCCATGCTTCCTAACATTTTGTTAGCGTGCTAAACCTCAGAGCCGCCTGGTGCTTTTTGGCCCTGGTGGGAGCCAGCAAGACAGCCACGGTTCTACCCCAGGCCTCTTGGCCTGGGCAGGCAGAAATCAACAACAAGCCTGCCTGGCACCAGAGGGACATCAGGTACCATTATGGTGAGTGAGTACAGGATATGGAAATAAGAGAGAGAGAGAGAGAGAGAGAGAGAGAGAGAGAGAGAGAGAGAGAGAGAGAGAATGGTTCATGTGGGGAGAGAGGTGGATCTGAAGAGATAAGGTTGGTGAGGAACAGGCTGATGTGGATGACCTTCTTGCCACCCAGCGCCATGGTGATGTCTAGGCCTGGGCTGCTGCCGAGGACCATGCCATGGTCTGTGGCCCTGATGGAGCCGTGGGGGTCTGTGATGATGTCCGTGGCTCCTGTTACCACCGAAAGTAGTGAGGATGGGGTTACACAGTTGGCTCCATGCCTTATTGGCTGCAGCACTAGGGAGAATTGGTCCTGCTCCTCACCAACCGCAGCACTTGGGAGAGCAGGCCCTGCACCTCATTTGAGCAGCACAGTGGAGCTGACCCTGGTGGTGGGGAGTTGAGGTACGGGGGTGGAGTGTGTGTGTGTGTGCACGCATGAGTGTGCACATGCACCCGTGGGTGAGCTGGCTCTGAAGGCATGAGAGTAGGAGAGCTAGCCCCACTCTTTGTCACCTGGTGGCAGGGGCAAGGGAGAGATAACTCCTTCACCTTCACTACCTATTGCAGGTGGGAAAAGCTGGTCCTTGGTTCACAACAGTGGGAGAGCTGACCCTGCTCCTGACTGGCTGCAGCACTCTGGAGAACGTATTGGGGCAGCACAGTAGAGCTGGCCCTGTTGGCAGAGGGGGTTGGGGGTGGAGGGTGGGTGCAGGTGAGCTGGTCTTGTGAACATGAGAGCAGGAGAGTGGCCCCACCCCTTCCCTCATGCACCATGGGGTGGAAGGGATGAGGGAAATTAGCCCTCCCACCCCTTGCCTCCTGTGGCAGGTGGGAAAGCCTGCCTCCAGAATGTGAGAATGGAAGAGCTGGTTCTTCCCCTCACCAACTGCAGCAATCAGGAAAGTGGACCCTGTACCTCACATGGGTAAAACAGCAGAGGTGGCTTTGATGGTGTTGAGTGCAGGTGAGATGGACTCAAGGGCACGAGAGCAGGAGAACTGGCCTTACTCCTGGTGCCTGCTGCATTGGGTGAGCTAGCTGGGGCAGTGATAGAAAGCTCAGCAGGGTGGTGATGATGAGGGAAAACTGGCAATCTGACCAACCCAGCTACCACCCAGGCCCAGAACCAGGGCTATGAGTTGGTCCACCCCAGTATCCACCTCATCTATGAACTGCTGGAGCATATAAACAGAGGTGGAGTTTTTCTGTCCTGACTGCTCAGTCCCAAATAAATATACAAAAGCTTACATTAATTACAAAATGCTTGGTCAATAGCTCAGGCTTATTATTAAGCAGCTCTTACTTTTAAATTAACCCATTTCTATTAATCTATATATTGCCACATGACCTGTACCGAGTCCTCAGTTTGATTGTCCCACCTAACTTTATCCTGCCTTGCCATAGGCCAAACAGTTTTTTTATTAACTGATGAGAGTAACATGTATTCACAGTGTACAGAAGGATCATCCCACAGCATCTCCACCTTTCTGTCTAATCAAAAAGGAAAGTTTTAACTTTAACATAGTGAAATTACATTTAACAAAATAGTTATCAAGCAAGAATTATAGTTACAATATTTAGTCTATTTGTATTTGACAAAGTCAGAGAAAACAATCAGTTTCATCTTATCTCGATGAGCCTAAATTTTCATATTTAAATTACCTTTTATCATAACTAAGGAAAACTATAATTGTAACTATCTAGTCTTTAACTCCATCAAAGACTGAGAAGGAAATAATATTACCCAAGTAAGCAGGAAGTGCAGGCAAGTGACTTCCAAAAAATGTGAGAAATCACAGAAACAGTGGGCTGCCTGGACAGTCACCCAAGTTTCCTCTGTAATGTTGGGACAGCCATCTTCAGCCTACAGGCCTAGCATATCTGACAGATTTTCCTGTGAAGCAGGGAATGTTGAAGGACTGTCCTGCCTTGTCTTGGCAAAGTTCAGCAGTCGCCTTTCTTTTGTCCTGCTGGTCCAGTTCGGACAGGAACTGTCAGAAATTGAAGCAAGGGCAGTTTCTTTGCCCACATGGCTAGCTTTTGCCATAAAGAAAACAAGCTCCATATGGAGTTTCTTCAATGCCCATCATCTCTTCTGGAGTATATTGGTGCTGCTGGGAACAGACGCATCTCACTGTCATGGAAAGTCTAAGTTATTAAAACATTTTAAATGCCATGCTTTGTAGGTCTCTGAAGTGTTTGAAGATTACTTATGTATCTGAAATATATGTTTGTATACCTAGAAAACTAATTAGTATGGCTATAAGTTTGACTATTATAGATGACTATTAATCTGTATTTCTTAATTATATGTTACATTTTTAATTGAGCTGCATAAACATAATTCCTTAAACAAGAGTAGAAATATATATATATATATATATATATATATATCTCATAACAAAATTAACTTTAAATTTGTATCAATAAACTGAAATCCATACCAGTGTAAAGTATTTTGAGATTAGCAGCTATTTTTTGGATTAAAGTAGATTCAATAATCTACTTTTCCAACTATAATAATCTACCCTTTCCCCATCATTTCTATGTCATATCCCCCTTTCTTCTTTTAGAAAGAGATTGACTATGACCAATAACAATTTGTAGCCAACCCCCTTAAATGGATACAAACATTTATAACCAACATTTTGGGAATGTGAGTGTAGTTTTCTAGACTACTTCCTGCTGATTGGTGGGCATTGGTAAACTTTGAGGGACCCTAAGAAAATCAGGATAATTGTTAAGTCTTAGCTGGAGTATTTTGTGAGGCTGGATCATCTCAGTCAGAGGCCCTGAAGCTGTTTTGGATGTTGGATCATCTGGGCTGTTTTTATTGGTGTCTGGTCCCCTTGTTCTGAAAATATATAAACTTTTAAAGATAACATACATATCTGTATTAATATAAATATAAACTGCCTTGTACACAAGCCAGTCAAAGATAATTTTTTTGTTTGTTTTATGTTTGAGCAGGTAAAATATATGTCATGTATCTTGTAGTTACTTTAGGTTTATTTTCTCATGTCTGTAGTCAGGATTTCAGGGGGCCTTCCTCAATCAAACTTGATTTTCCTTAACCGGGAATGAATCCATAGCCTCTTATTTCCTGTGGAAACAAAAACATAACCTCTCCCCTAAAATAACATATTGCTTGACTTAAACTTTGAAGTCAAGATAATTTTAAAATATATGGGTTGGTTTAATTTAGCAGCTTTCACAATCAAATGTTTCTCAGCAGTTGTCATTTGCCCATTAACTGTAAAAAAAAAAAAACAAAAAAACCAAAGACAACAAATAAAATACGGAATCCAGACTCTGTGCATTTCCCATCTTTATGTGGCTTATCTTATTTTTTTATTACTCTATTCCCTTTTTAAAGACTTTACTATTATTTTTAAATCATTTTTTAATCTATGACTATTTCTACCTTTTCTCTTCTCTCTCCCAAGCCTATGCACATTTTTCAAACACACTGTGACCCGTTTAGAGCCCTTTTTGTCTGAATCTGTCCTCATTGTGTATCTTTAATCCTTTTTGTTTATGAGCAAAAACCTCAAATCCACCACACAGTGCGTGGCTGGGAGAGGCCCCTGTACCTTGGCCTGTGTGAGACTGCGGGAATCCACCATGCTGCAGCTCAGGCCGCATGTCACCACCAGGGACTCGTCTCTATACTGCGGCCCACATGAGAGACATGAACTAGGAAGCTGCTCTTGGGTCCGTGTTTGTGTGTCTAGAACCCTTTTATTAAGCTCTCAGGCTTTATGTGGATGTACGTGCACCATTTTGGGCCACCATATGTAAACGTAGGCTGTGTTTTTCTGTCCCAAATAAACACACAAAAGCTTATATTAATTACAAAATGCTCAGCCAATAGCTCAGGCTTATTACTGACTAGTTCTTCCATTTAAATTAACCCATTTCTGTTAATCTATGTATTGCTATGTGACCTGTGGCTTTACTCGTCCTCTGGCATCTTTCGTCTCTCCTGACTCCACCCTTCATCACTGAGTCCTCAGTGTGACTGTCCTGTCTGACTCTATCCTGCCTTGTCACAGGCCAAACAGCTTTATTATTCACCATGAGTGACACATGTTCACAGCGTACAGAAGGATCTTCCCACAACGGGAACATGTGAAGGGGCCGGACCTGCAGATCCAGAGCTTCAGGGTCTCTGTAACACAGGACACAACGGGGTGTGCAGGAGGAGCCCCAACCAGTAACTACAGCAACTAACACTCCCGTGTAAAGCTGTGTGGACTGAAGGGTGTGACACATGGCAGCTTCCATGTCGAAAGTCTTAAATTTTATTTTCTTTAAATTTCTTTAAATTTTTTTTGGGGTTTTGCAAGTGCAGAGGGCAGGTAAGAGGGGAGATGAGTGGGGTTGGGCTGCATGATGTGAAATCCACAGGGTTCATGAAAAGCTGAAACAATGGACTAAACCCCCAGTGTAAGGAGCCTCCACAAAACGCTTTCTTTGTGAGAGTCGCTAACACGTCACGGATTCATTTGCTGACACGTCACTGATTCAGTTTTAAAACTGTTAAAACATCGAGCACGTCAGCCTCATGCAGTGAACCAGGAAGGTTTTCTTCTTTCTAGACACTTGGTGACAGATTCCCTTGAGTCAGGAAATATCTGTTCCCTGGAGGTGTGGGAGACACACGTGTAACCATGTCAGTCCCTCCGTCAGGGGACAAGGAATAGTGTGGTTTTAAACTGTGATTCCACCCCAGTGACAAAAACGACGCTGTCCGTGATTTTAAATTTCTTTAAAAATTGCACTTTTCTACTTATTTAGTTTTTGGTGCGTGTGTGTGTGTGTGTGTGTGTGTGTGTGTGTGTGTGTGTGTGTGTATGTGCATGCATGTGCATGTGTGTGTGCATGTGCATGTGTATGCATGTGTGTGTGCATGCATGCATGTATGTGTGCCTGTGTGTGCATGTGTGTGGGTGTGTGAGCATGCATGCACATGTGTGTGCATGTACATGTGTGTGTGTGCATGCATGCATGTATGTGTGTGTGTGCATGTGTATATGTGCATGCATGTGTGAGGGTGTGCAGGTATGTGCATGCATGTGTGTATGCATGTGTATGTGTGTGCATGCATGCATGTATGTGTGCATGTGCATGTGCGTGTGTGTGTGTGCACATACACCTGTGCACACACATGCCAAGGTGCTTGTAGAGGCTGTAGACAACTCTCAGAGTTGGTTCTTCTCTCCCCACCGTGTTGGCCCCAGAACGCTCTTGACCTCTGACCCCTCTTACTGGCTCACACTCTTACTTGGCACCAGAGAACTCTGGGAATTGAAAATTGTTTCCTGAAAAAGTATTTTCTTGCCCAGGGTTGAAGTTTATCAGCGTTGGCCTTGGTCCACTCTGTGTTTTTTCACCTTTTTATTTTATTTCTTTTTTGACAGTAGATATTGCTTTCATAAGCAATACATAGTTGAAAGTGAACGTGTTTAAAAAAACTTCATGTGTAACATTAGTGAATTCAAGGCTGTGTGTTTGCTGTGATTACTGACGTCTTTATGCATCTCTACTACTTAAAACATTTATTTGTTTGTTGTATCTCTGTGTGTGTGTGTGAGCCACAGCACGTATGTGGAGGTCAGAGATAGCTTACACGAATTACTTCTTTCCTTCTACCACGTGGGTTCCAGGGATCGAACTCAGGTCATTAGCCTTGGCAGCAAGCGCCTTTACCCACTGAGCCATCTTGCCACCCCTTTCCAACATGTAAAAAAATCTATCTTTTAGTAGCATACCAAGTAATAGATTTCAGTATGATATTTTCACACATCTGTAGACGAATTTCTAAACAGTCTTATTAAATAAGAAACACAGAGCCAAATATAGGGGTGATAGCCGTAGAGATCAGAGCGATAGCCGTCAACTAACCTTAGCTCACCATGTCACCGTAGCTTCCCCAGAGAGAACCTCTTCCTGTCTAACTTGCACCTTTATTGCCTTGATGTTCTGCCTTATTGTAAGTCTGTTGCTTTAAACTGCAGCATTACTAGGACTGAAATGGCAGCTTTGGCTGCTGGCTCCGCCCACCGCAGCTTTCCAACATGGTGATGGTACATTTACCACCAGCTCTGGCTCTGGGAGCCGTGTGTACCACCAACTCTCCTCAGCAGTGGGTCTATGCCTCCATTAAAGCAGCGTGTAGCCCCCAAACCTCTTCTTCTTTCTTTTTTTTTTCTGTAATAGTAAAGGCTAAATCCATCATAGCATACTCTGTGAAACCCGCCATAAAGTACCTTAAGCCCGCAGGCCGTGGCTGACCTGAGAGACGCAGCTAGGAAGCTGTTTTTAGCTCTGTTTTAGAATCCTTTTTTTTTTTTTAAGCTTTCTCAGATTTTAGGTGGAAACTCTTGCCCCACTATTTGATGCCATTTGTAGTTGGAAGAGGACAAATCTCTCCCACTTGAGTCCCTCTCCATGGTAGATTGGCATTTAACAAAAGAGATGAAGCCACCCACAAGCTGAGAAGAATGGGCAGCTGAATTCCCAAAACACCAGCAATTTCCAGAATTTAAAATCCTGACTCATGACAGGACACTGGTGAAATTCGGGTTTATCTGGTACATGGACCACTTGCACCAAATGTGAGGTTGAGCTGTAGGCCTTGTGTACATCCTACTTCACAAAGGAATCTGTCAGATATGCTAGGCCTATAGGTTGAAGATGATGCCCCAACATTGCAGAGGAACTTTGGGTGACTGTTCAGGCAAGCAGCTTTCTCTGTCATTCTAGATTTTTGGAAGTTGCTTACAATGCTCTTCCTGTTTACTTAGATAATATTGTATCCTTCTGAGGTCTTCAATGTAGCTGAAGACTAGATATTTATAATTATAATATTCCTTGGTTATGATAAAAGATAAGTTAGATATGAAACCTTAGACTCACAAATATAGGATAGATAGAATATTTTCTTTAATTTTGCCAAATACAAATAGACTAGATGTTATACTGTAATTCTTGCTTGATAACTGTTCTATTATATGTAATTTTACTATGTTAAAGTTAAAACCTTCCTTTTTTGATTAGACAAAAAAGGGGAGGTGCTGTGGGATGTTCTGCATGCTCTGAATGTGTTGCTCTGATTGGTTGATAAATAAAATGCTGATTGGCCAGTAGCCAGGCAGGAGGTATAGGCGGGATAAACAGACAAGGAGAATTCTGGGAAGAGGAAGGCTGAGTCTGGAGACACCAGCCCGCCATCCAGGGAGCAGCAGTAATGGCACACAGGTAAAGCCATGGAACATGTGGCAACACATAGATTAACAGAATGGACTGAGTTTAAATGTAAGAGCTAGTCAGTGGTAGGCCTGAGCTAATGGCCGAGCAGTTTTAATTAATATAAGCCTCTGTGTGTTTACTTGGGTCTGAGCCGCTGCAGACGAGGTGGGACACAGGAAAACATTTAGTTACACACACATATCAATATGTTTTGTTCTTACTTATTCTTTCACGGTCTCCCACTGTCCCCCCACTTCCTGGCCCCCCTCCTCCCTCCAATCCCCTTCCTGCTTCTACTTAGTATGTATTCCCTCACCCCATCTTGTTCTTTCTCCTCCTTCAGCCCCTTCCCCTCCCGTCTGTCCTTTTTCCACTTCTGTGCCTCATCACACAAACACACATGTATGTGTAAATCTAGACTTCATGTATGAGAAGAAACATGTAGGATCTGTCTGAGTTTGGATGACTTCACTAACACGATGACCTCCCGTTCCATTCATTTTCAATGTCATAATTTCATTCTCTGTGGAGGAACAATGGTCAATTACGTATATGTTCCATGTATACATCCGCTCACCTGCCGATGGACATGTAGGCTGGTTCTAGACCTCAGCTGTTGTGAGCAGTGCTGCCGTGAATGTGGTTAAGAAGATGCCTCTGTGGTTCCTTTGTGCATGTTCCCTGAAGTCACGTGTCTTCTCTCTCTCACTCCTCCTCTCTGGTGGGGTGTATTAACATTGGCCAATTATTTGCGTTTTCTTCTTTCTGTGCACTTTGGGCCCTGGCCTTCCACTTCATGAGCTGAACACTGCTTTATGTTTTAGGTGCTGTTGTTACAGTCTTGGATGCATAATTAAGGTCAAAAGTCTGAATTGAGCCATTCTCTGATCTTTTCCTGAAAGAGCAAAAGCTTCCGGCTTTGATATTATTGTGTAGTATTTTTGTTATTGATAGTTTTTTTAGGTGCTGGGCCTTATACACACCCAGCAAGTGCTCTCCTCCACTTTGCCTGCAACTTCTAATTATTATTTAATTCCATTTTTTGAAGCACACATTCACAAAAATCAATCAACACTTTCTGCATTATTTCATAGCCAGTGCTTACCTTGATTCTTTATTCTCATTTCTTCCCTGTAGGTTTTATTTCCTTCTTGAGAAAGATGCTTCTATATTAACATTCAATAAATACAGGTGTTCAGTACAGTTAATTTTTGAAACACCACCATAAATATAGGGCTGGGCGGTGGTGGCACACGCCTTTAATCCCAGCACTCGGGAGGCAGAGGCAGGCGGATCTTTGTGAGTTCGAGGCCAGCCTGGTCTACAGAGTGAGTTCCAGGACAGGCGCCAAAACTACACAGAGAGACCCTGTGTAGCTAGAGTTTTCCTGCCTGGCCCACAGTCAGGACAAATCTCTGTCACCCGCCAGTCCCACGGCCGCTCAGACCCAACCAAGTAAACACAGAGACTTATATTGCTTACAAACTGTATGGCCGTGGCAGGCTTCTTGTTAGCTGTTCTTATATCTTAAATTAATCCATTTCTATAAATCTATACCTTGCCACGTGGCTTGTGGCTTACCGGCATCTTCACATGCTGTTTGTCATGGTGGCGGCTGGCAGTGTCTCCTTAGCCTTCCACTTCCCAGAATTCTCTCCTCCTTGTCCCGCCTATACTTCTTCCTGCCAGTGGTCAGGCAGGAA
>CABHPR010123041.1:21825-40528 GCA_902168415.1 Peromyscus melanophrys
GAGCCACGTGGCTTACCGGCATCTTCACATGCTGTTTGTCATGGTGGCGGCTGGCAGTGTCTCCTTAGCCTTCCACTTCCCAGAATTCTCTCCTCCTTGTCCCGCCTATACTTCTTCCTGCCTGACCACTGGCCAATCAGTGTTTTATTCATTGACCAATAAGCAACATGTTTGACATACAGACCATCCCACAGCAGACCCTGTCTTGAAAAACCAAAAAACAAACAAACAAACAAACAAAAAAAAACAGGATATAGGATGTTTTCACTCACCCTAAAACTTTCCTCTTGCCATTTTTCTGCCAACTCCATGCCCATCATTCTCAGAGGCCCTCCATATTTTGTCTTCTATGATCAGTTAATGAATGTCACATAAATAAATCATGTGGTGCGTAGTCTTGTATTTGACTTCTTTCACGCCGATGTTTTGTGTACTCACTTAATTCTTTGCCGTTACTCTCATGAATCGTACGCCACTGTGTAAACATGCCACCATTTATTCTTGTCCTGGCATTGGCAGTGGGACTTCCTGAGTGTCAATTTTATCCCCAGCCAGGTATCTGTTGTTCGGAGACCTTTAAATAGCTATCCAGGAAGCCAGACCATGTCTTCTGACTCTATCCCTTGACCTTATCTATTAATACTCGCTGTTTACTCCTGGCCTCTCCTTCCTCTTTGGTCCTTCAAATCTGCTCCCTTCACCTGGGGTAAAAATGGTATCCCCTCTGCTCCTCCAGTTTTTGTAAGACCTTGAGACATCGCTTAAAGCCAGACTTCTCTGATGATGCAGTTGCTGTCCTCAGCAAGTTGAGAATGGCTCCTGCACGGGCTAAGTGTTAACAGGGCTCCCTAATACATAATAATTAGTTATAATACTGGTGAAGTATTTGCCATGTAGTGGCTATTAGCTAAGTATTTTATTTAGATTAGTAGAGGGTTATTAGATCATTTAATACTCACCACAGCCCAATGAGGATGCTCACTTTACAGATAAGGACACTGAGGTTTAATTAAAGCCAGGAATATGATACATATACTAAATAGTGAGCCAAGATTTGAACTTGGGCTATCTCTGTACCTCGGATTCCTTTTTATTATTTTTCTCTCGTATATTACGTCTGACCACAGCTCTACCTTAGATTCTTGAATAATGTTTCTACTGCAATGTGAATCTCCATTTATTTCAACTGGCTACGTAGTCAGGCCATGTTTTCTTTCTGATACCAAGGCATTTGTTAGTTGCAAGTCTTTCTGCCTGTGGTTTGTGGGCCACAATGCCTTCTTCATGAGGTGTGTGTGGCTCCAGATCCGGAGAGATCCTTGCTTCTGGGTGAGGCTCCTCGGATCAGAGAACCTTCACATCACCTTTCTCCACAGTGTTAACTAGTTTTTCAGGGAGCCAGTTAAAATCAGAGGGTGGAATTAAATATGTCTCCACAGGTGGGCCACACTGCTGATCTCCTGGAAGACCTTTGGGTTATTAAATGATGATTTCACAGCACAGCTGGGCATTCAGTGGAGTGGGCCCCGGATTAATTAAGCAGTGGTAATTAGCTGAGCCTTAGACTTCGGTGGAGTGGCTGGAGTAGGTTGTTTTCAGGTTACTACAAAGATTCCTTTAAATCTCCAGAGAACCTTCCATTGTTTCTTTCTTGCACCTCAGGAGGAGCAGAGCTGATTTCCCAGGAAACTTGGTGTCTTGCCCGGATGAATAAAGGTGATAAATACAGATGAGGTGACAGGTCCATTGGCTGTTTGCAATTTGAACTTCCCTTCATTGTTCATGAACGCATGGAGAGAGAAGCTGGAAGAAAGGAAGATGGAGGGGGAGGGGAGACAGATAGATAAATAGATAGATAGATAGATGATAGATAGATAGAGAGACACACACACAGAGACAGAGAGAGAAAGACATAGAGAGAAAGACAGAGGACAGGGAGAGAGGGAGAGAGAGGGTGGGAGACAGAGGGAGGAAGAGAGGAGAGATAGGAAGGGAGGGAGAGAGAGAATAATGGAGCTGGAATGTGTTGTGGTTTGGTTTATAGAACACACGTAAATTAGAAAGAAGAAGCAGTTGTTAGAACAATTCAGGTCAAGTGCAGACGCTGGACACTAAACAAAGAAAGAGGAAATGGCTGAGAGAGAATGGAGAAAGTCAAGGAGCAGAGTGTGTGGGAAACTGGTCTTTTGCCCATTGAGATGATGGGTCATGAAATACACTAGAGCCACACAGTGTGGCCCTCCAAACGATTCCTATTCCGTGGATTTCCTGCATTAATTCTGGTTTGGAGAGTCACAGCTCCGAGTTACTAATGAAGGTGATGCAAGCTTGATTTTACCAGAAGGTTCTCTTGCCCAAATGCCTGCTCTAGGGAAAGCAGACAAACAAATCCCTGTGAAGTTGGGCTTAGTTCCCAGAGGGGATCTTTCACCTTTCCAGAACTTTAAGGAAAGTCTCTGTCTGCAGTTCAGTTCCCATGAGGCGAGAAGATGACTAACTCTCTGCTGCAGGACACTTTCTCACCAGTCAGAAGAGCTCTTTTCCCTCAGGAGCCAGGGGACGAGGGAGGAAATGTTCCCTGGGGCTGAGAGAAGAGACAAACTTCAAGGGTCACAGGGCCTGAAGCACAGTGTTGGGGAAGGGAAAAAAGGGCTTGCTACTGATTTCTTTTCAGATCTTAGAGTGTGGGTCACTGTACAAGACCCCCAAGGCCGCTCAGAATGCAATCGCAGGACTGAGCCTCAGAAAGCATCCCCTTAAGGGTAGACTGTCCTCTTTCCTGAAGAGGCTTCCCAGCTTGATCTGAGTCATCAAGTCAACCTTTTAGGCCTGTCCCATGATACGCTGTCCCATGAGGAGAGGGAGCATTTCCTGGGGAATGGTATTTAGAAGAACTTTTCCAGAGAATCAGAAACAGAACCAGTCAGTTGTATATGTGTGTGTGCGTGTGTGTGTGTGTGTGTGTGTGTGTGCGCGTGCATGCGTGCATGTGTATGTGTGTGTGTATGAGTGTACATGTGTGCAACTGTGGAAGCCAGAGGTTGATGTCAGGCAACTCTACTTAATTTCTGAAATAGGCTTTTTCATTGAACCTGGGGCTTGCCATGTTGGTTAGACTGGCTGGTCAGTGAGTCCCAGGATTCTCTTTTCGCTGCCTTCCTAGCAATGGGTATGAATGCCACCGTGCCTGGCTTTCAACACAGGCGCTGTGAACACAGATCTCCATGCTTGAGTAGCAAGCATTTACCCGTTGAGCTAGCTGTCTTTCTACCCCATGAATAACGGATCTATCTGTCTATCTATCTATCTATCTATCTATCTATCTATCTATCTATCTATCTATCTATCTATCTATCCATCCATCCATCTATCTATCATCTATCATCTATAGCTATCTATCTACCTATTTATCTCTATCTATCTTCTATCAATCTATCATCTATATATCTATCAATCATCTGTCTATCTATCTGTCTGTCTCTCTTTCTACTATCTATCATCTATCTATCTATCTATTATCTATCTATCTATCTATCATCTATCAATCTATCATCTATCTATCTATCTATCTATCATCTATCTGTCTATCTATATCTACTATCTATCTATCTATCTATCTATCTATCTATCTATCTATCTATCTCTCTATCTCTCTATCTATCTATCTCTCTCTATGTACCAATTTTCTACCTATCTTTCCATCTAAAATGAGTGAGAGAAGTGGTTCTCTCCAGGGAAGAGTACACCAATTGGTTGTCCAGTGCCAAATGGTCAGCCCTGAAAACATACATATAAGTAATATCATATGCATTCAACGGGTTCTATTTAGAAACATGTATATGTATACATGAATACATGTATGCGTGCAATGGCAATTGATGAGAAAAAGAGGCCATGAATTTAAAGGAGTGTTGGGAGGGGTAGATGGGAGAGTTTGGAGGCAGGAAAGAGGAGGGAGAAATGTAATTAAATTGCAATTCCAAAAACAAACAAAAAAGAAAGAAGAAAAAATGACATTTATTTTAAGGAACTATCTCCTGAGATTGTGGGAACTTGCAATCCAGAAACACAGTGGGCAGGTCAGCAGGTTGGGAATTCTGGCATGAGCTGATACTGCAAGTTTAGGCCAGAGGCAATGTAAAACAGTGTTCCTCTCTCTTGAGGAACCCCAGTTAATCTTTTTAAGGTCTCACCTGATTGGATGCAGACTGCTCGTATTAGAGAGGGTAATTTGCTCTACTTGGAGTGGACTGATAGCAATCAATGTAAATAATACCTACCCAGTAAAGTGTAGGTTGATATAGAGCAAACTACTGTGTTCATGACTAAGACAAGCTGACATGTAACACTGACCATGTAGGAAGACAAATGGGTATTCCGCTGAACGATCTCTTTTCTCCTCTCCAGCAGATACAGTGCAGAGTCTGGGGTGCTCAGTGAGCACGGTGGGGGTCCAGGCTGGGCACTTGGGAGCCACAGGGAAGTAGTGAGGCCAGCAGCTGTGGGAGACCACTGAGGGTCCTGTGTGGTCCCCAAAGGGGTATGGGGGGGCGGCTCTCTAGCACACTCCACTCCACATGGGAGCTGAAACCGTAGTGGGGTTGGGTGGGTGGAAACGGGGCCGAATCGGAGTTTTAGAAATACAATTTGGTAGGTCGATCCTTAGAGATGCTGGTGGGGCCTTGGATTTCTGCCCTTGGTGGGACTGGTGGTCCCAGGGGACCCAAGTTTTGTGGTAGGCTGGGGGATTTTTTTTTAGGAGTTCTCTAAAGCGCTCTAATAGCTTTTGGGAATGTGCATGGGCAAGGCAGTAATGCCCCGCCACCCTTCCGTCTCTCCACTCACAGGCTGATGCGAAGCAGAATTCTGAGGCCCGACAATGGGATCAACTGATTTGTTGTTAAGTAGCTTCTAAGAGCATTTTGAAGTCTCAAAAAAAAAAAAAAAATGCCATGGAGGCAAAGCTCTTCTAATCCTCTTCTTCCCTTCTCCAGTCTCTGTTGGCTGTGGAAATAGATTACCATTTGTTATACCTCCATTGCAAGCAGTCAAGCAAGCAATCGGCATTTTATCTGTGGTATTTGATTGAAGGGAGAAAGTATTTTTCATTTATGTTTTTGCCTGAAGGGAAAGGGGAAGCAGATAAAAAGAAGAAAAGGCATGGCTATGATGTACTTCCCCTGTATATAAAAGTTGTAATCGTGTGTCGTACTGCTCTCTTCAACACAATGAATATTCCTCCACTGTCTGACAAACACCCAGTGCTGGGATATGCCCTACCTGATAGGGCACACTGTGGTGGTAATAAAGCTGTAAAATGGTTATAAATTTGTCTGTACGGGGTATTTTTAACTTCAAATGACATAATGGGGATTTATGCATTTGCGATTTTAGCATGCACTTCGACAAGCAACTGGGGTTGCAGGTAGTCAATGAAGAGAGATTGCGACGGATTTATTCTAGGTTAAAGATTAAAGATGGCAATCTTTATGATTCCACGTATCCCAGCACTGATGGCAATCAATAATAACTGCCTCGCTCTAAAGTATGGCATTGTGTAGAACAGTGAGCACAGGTAACGCCTGTTACCGGAAGACTACTGTGTACTCCACCCCTTGCAAGGTGCGCTCTGTATTCAGAGCCCTGTCAGTACCCTCCTGTACTGTGTTCACTCAGGGTATTTTCTTTTCAGCTGAGCAGTCTTTTCCACCCCTAGCTTTTTATAGATGGGAAAAAAAAAACTTCCTTTGTACCCTGAGGAGTACATTTTGAACATGGAGATGAGATGGAAAAAATGAAAATCAAAGAATTGACTACCAAATTTTTTCATTAAAGTACTTTCCCTCTTCATGCAATTTAATGGAGGGGATCAGGAAAAATATATCCCTTGACTTCCATATTTCCATTTTTTTTGGCATTGACTGTTGGCCAAGGAAAGAGTTTAGATGATATTAATGAGGATTATCTGAGGCCCAGCGATGGTCAGCTCGAGCTATAGTAGCTGACTGGAGTTAAGGATGAGAAATGTCTAAGAATAGCTAGGTTCCAGTCAGCTAAATAAAGCTTTCTTCTTTTCCTAATATGGAAGCAGTTTCATGGCAATCTTTATGATTGCTTCACAGAACAAAGAAATTCATAAATCAAGGTGAGTTTAAAATACATTTGTTGGTATGTCAGGGAGGTAGCTACAGCAAGATGGGAGAATTGTTTCTGTAGGCTTGAGACACCATCCAATGACACTCTGAGCCTTCTGAGAATGGAAGTAGTAGTCTTCTAAGTTAACAGATTTCAAAAGTTTTAATCTTTTAGTCACAGGATGTTAGCTCTGATACCGAGGTGGACAAGAGATGGCTGTTCAGGGAGCTAAAGCTAACTCAAGGTGAGGTAATTAGCCTTCAGGCCTGCAACACTCCAATGTCTACACTCACTGCAGTTTTTAATCAGTGGTCAGCCTTTGAAGACATAGCTTCTTTCCAGGGATTCTGGGTCACAGCTCCTCCTGTTGGCCCAGCGTCACGTTTTGTGCATGTGGGGACCACGTGTTATTTATTAAATGTCATAAGGCCCCTTTTAGCTGGAAGCTCATCCCTGGGATCTGCTGGAGAGGAGGCTGAGGACTGGATTGCACAGCTGTCTTCAGGAGCGAGGAATGGCTGGGAAAGGCCGTCAAGGAAAAGACACCTGATCATATCGAAGCTATTACATCTAGACCACGATCTAGATCCGACCATTTATCTTTTTCCCTTCTGCCTTCTGTATGTCACATAAAATATGTGTCACAGATAATAAAATTATCACACATCATTAAGTAATCAAGAACACAGTTCAGACTAATGGAGTGAAGGTAACCACTGAAGGAAACATGTATTTAAAATAGCCAAAATTTACATATTTTAAAATCTAGATCGACTACATGTTTTTCCCTGTATTTACAGTCATTTGAGCTTTCTTATATTTATTTAGTTTTTGCTTTATTTAAATTGAAATTTATTTTTCCATACAATATATTCTGATTATGGTTTCCCCTACCCCTAGTTCCTCCCAGATCCTCCCTACTTCCACACCCACCCAAATCCACACAATTTCTCTCCTTTTCTCATTAGAAAACAAACAGGCATCTAAAAAAATGAACAAACATAAAATAAGATAAAATAAAAACAAACCAGTACGTGCAGAACAAATAGACAGACAGAAAAAAAAAAAAAAAAAAGAGCCAGAGAAAAAGCACAAGAAACACATGTGGATGCCCAAGCGAAGTTTTAAAGATAAGATGGAAGAGAAACCGTAGAGGAGGCTGCTGGGCATGGCCGGGAAACCATATTGTTCCGCCTTTTGTTCATCTTAGAGTGAAAATGAAAGGATTTGTAGGAATGATGCAGAGAATTCATACATCCATGTGTGTTTATAATATACGTATAATGATACATACGTACGTTTTAAACATCTAAACTTACTTCTAGTGTTACAAAACACCTATATTTATTATGGAAAAAATTAGAAAACATAAATTAATAGAAATAAAACCAAACATTTCTAAGCCTGTCATCCAGAAATAAATTAATATTTTAGATTTATAGGCTATTTGGGTACCTTATATGTAACTGGTGAGAATAAATAATTATTTTGAGGATAATGATGGTAGCATTTCGTTTAGGGAAAGGATAAACTTTGTTTTTGATGGGTTTTCCAGATGTAAAAGAGGAAGCCCAAGAATGGGTACTGTGGAGGGCATTGCTGTAGTTATCAATAGAGGACTTTCTCTTTCTGGATCCTTCTGCAGTTGGGTAGAGCCATGAGAGCAACTCAAGTCACAGGCTGTGAGTAAGGTGATATGTGCACATGTGTGACAGACAGGCGCTGTTCCTAAAACAGCCAAGTGGAATAAGAGTTCCTCGTGGTTGTTGGGCCTTGTGGTCCATGCCTGCAATCCCAGTGCTTGGAAGACAGAGGCAGGAGGATTACTGTAAGTTTGAAGCCAGGCTAGGCTACATAGCAAGATCTAAGTTAACCCAGGGCTGCACACCTAGACTCTCTCAAAAGCAAGCAGTCAAAAAAACAAACACAAAATTAACCCTAACCAGCCAACCAACCAACCAAACACACAGAGCAAAAGGAGCTCCGTATGGCTTCTTTTCAGTGCTGTGTTGGATGTGTTGATATCCATGATTTCATATCAGTAACTCAAACCTGGCCACAAGAAGACTATTTTTGGCTAAGACTTAGACTTCATAACTTTTATTCCAGTGATTATCAAAGTTCAATGTTGTTCAGCCAAATCTTCATGTATGTCCTTACTATTCCTCAAGGGCAGCTTGGTAGAATGAAAGTTTGGTAATAGTGGTGAGACAACATAAACTTTTGGCTATGTTCTGTTGGATTGTTTACTTGAGTGGTCAGACTGTTATCGCTCCACAGAAAAGTTCTGTTTTAGGTGATGAAGTCTGATCAACAAACAGAACTGTTAATGTTTTGCTTTGTGGTTTGGTAAATACTTACTGAAGCTTGACCCTCTGTAGATTTGGCATGGTAGACAGAAAAACTTATTCTTTTTAATTGTTTAGAAGGAGAGACTTCTCTGTGAGAGCCCACAAAGATTCCAACTTGTGGTTTGACTCAAGGTCAGAGAGTCAGGGTTTATGTTGCTCTCCAAGGCTGCATAATTGGGTGCAAAGGCCTGGTTACCAGGTGTCTTATACTTCAAGGCCTAATCACAAGATGCTTTGCCATGGGGTGTGGTTACCAGGTGTTTTGAAGGGTCTACAGTTGGTTGTACATTGTGCTTTGATCTTCAAAGGGGGAAGTCTTTTGCCTCTCCCCTTGCTAGTGTATAAAAAGCCCATTAGAAATAAACTCGAGGCTGCTGGATATTGACCCAGGGCTCTCCTGAAGCTATCCTGTGTCTCTGTCTTTTTCTTCATCTATATTTCTATCTAGTATTTCTCAATTCCTCACCCCCTCCTTCAGGGAACCCTTCAATAGGTTGGGTCTGAACCCCAACACTTTTATGCATAGTGGGCTATAATCAGCTTTCAGAAATTAATATCCTCTCATATTTCCCCCCATATGTTCTTTCTTCCACTCCACACTCATTGATGACATCATATGCTTGGGAGAGGAATCTAGCCAGGATTATGGAAAGAATCGTTGGAAAGAATGGAAATAGAAAAAGGGATGTATAATGTGTTTGTGTCCACATGCTGAACACATTGAACCACTGATAGATGCTGAATTATTTTATCCGATTTGAAAGCATCATCTATTTGGTTTCCTTTGGGCCTAGTCATGATTTCACAGTAAGAGAATACAAAAGAACACAGAAGCATCAGAATTTATATTTCCAGGCTGTCTGTAAAGAATGAGTGGAGTATGATGCCCAAAAGGCCTGCAAAGATTATCTCACCTACTGTATATCTATGCATCAACCTTATTGAACCATTTGCAGCTCTTCTATACATGGTTTTTCCTCAGTTGTCTAGCTCTTGGCAGGAAGTGAAGCCTAGAAGCCTTTCAGAAGCCCCTTGTCCCTTCCGTTCATGGCTCATGCTTACAGTTCTGGCTCAGGAATCAACTTCTATCAGAAGCTTTAGACCTCCTTCTGGGTCAGTGGAAGCTCCCATCATGTTTGGGACCACCTAGCATTACTCTTTATGGCTCATCTGTTTATCCTATCCCAGATCAGGAGCTGCGTCGCTGTGGAGAGTCCGCCCGGCTCCCTGTCACCAGTCAGCAGAGCTGCCAGCCATGGTGGGCCAGCAGCGAATTTGAAGGAGGGAACAGCTAGAAAAATGACAGACATAGGAAATCCTTAATATTTTTTGAGATTTACTGTTTGAGTTCAACCAATCAAAAAGTGTTTTCTGGGCCGGAGAGATGACTCCGTGGGTAAAGGCGCTTGGTACCGTACCCGATGACCTGAGTTCTATTCCAGAATCCCACATTGTGGAGGAAGAGAACTGAAAGTTGTCCTCTGCTCCCCACACATGGGTTGTGGCGTGAGCACACTTGTACACATGCATACAAAACAAATGAAACATAGTTAATAGAACCACTTCCTAAGGGCCTGCGCTGTGCCGTCGACTACTAAATACCACAGAACATAGGAAGATGGATACGTTCTAAGATCCAAGTCAATTTTTTTTTTCATGAGACAGGGTCTTTCCATGCTGCCCAGGCCATCCTGACTCATGATCAGGATTCCCCCTGAGTGCTGGGATAACAGGCACGTGACATCACTATGTCTGTTGAAGACATAGTCTGAAGAACTTCACCGACTCACAATTTGGTTCTGAAGACAACCCAGTTTCCTGAACAATCTAGGAACTGGGAGAGGAAGCGGCTCCTGTTTGGAGAACTAGCTCCATGGATCCAGAATCTTAAACAAAGGCTACAGAAGCAGGGAAAGTTCTTTACCTAAAGCTTCAAGTAAAAAAAAAAAAAAAAAGATTCAACCACTTAAAAATATAATTACACTTCCCAGGTTCCAGGCCGTGCTGGGATTTGTCCTTGTAGAACTATTCTGGCTTCCAAACTATCATTATATTTCAATTTAACTTTCCTAACAAAATCCGTTATCAGTTCCAGTGACCTGTTCATTTTCTGCATGTGCAGAATTCAATGAAGCTGTTTTAAATATTTTCTTTTTTTATTAAACACTTCTCTAAAATCCATAATTCAGGAGACAATAAATAGTTGCATTTATTTCTATACAGCTCAGCTCTGCGAAGCCGACTGTGAATTCAGCAGGGCATTCTCACGCTAGCCAGTTTTTGTTATCAGCTACACAACATGAAAGGAGATTATATTTTTCTGCTAATGGAAGAAACGGAAGGAGAGTAAAGTATTCTAAAACACTGGTTTGAATTGCGGCTTGAGATCTGAGGGGAAGAGTGGGGGGCAAGTTCTGGATGAGTCTCTCACTTACTTATTGGGGACAAAAGGGTTCTGTTTCCTTCTTATATTAAATGAAATTGCCTATTCTGCTTGTGTACTGAACCCAAACGTTCACATCTTAAAGAACGCCCTATTCCTCATCAAACCGTATTCTTCTATCTCCCCATCTCTCAGATTTTAAGTACATAAGGAACAAAAGGTGAACTTTAATTTTCAGCTATTTCCAGAATATGAAGGTCTTTTTGTCTCAACAAAGACCTTCTCAGGATAAAAGGAGACTTTCTGTCTCAGAAGGGTCTTCCAATTGCAGTCCTTCTCACACAGGTCCTCCAAAGACATTTGTTTCAAAAGGTGCCACCGCGATCTGAAGCTGAGATGTGATGTGTCACAGGCACAATAAGATTTCTGATAGTGTTGTTAAAAATTCTTTTGACATTCTTTTAGTGAGAGTTTGTAAATGAATTTTGCTAACACAGGGCAGGGAAAATATATCTTATGGGTGGCTTTATTTCAAGCTGCATTTGCTCTCCTGTGTGACTTTGATTCAAAGTGTCTTATAGACATCACTATTGGAAAAACCCAACAAACACAAAACCCTCTGAGAAAAACCTGCTTTTCTCAATTTTCATGCTTTGAAAAAAAAAAAAGCTGATGCAGGTCAAATCCCATTAAAGTGAATAGATCTATGAGTTGATGTTATTTGTCAAAACAGAATTTGACATATTACTCTAATTAACTAATCTGGTATCAATAGAATTACTCTGACTCAAGTGACAGAACATTAGTTACAAATACGTTTTGGCATTTTGAATGTTCCCCCCCCCCCGCCCCCGCCCAGGTCCCTGGGCTAATGGTACACTTCAGATATTTTTCTTTAATCACCTTAAAAAAATCTCATTTTCAAATTACACGGTAAATTCAGATAGCACCTACATGAGGCCCATGAAAAGTGTTGCAAGAATCAGCATCTTGTTAAGTTCATTCTTTCTGTTTAAGCTTGGGGCAAGCCGGGAAGCTAAGATTATGGAAGGAGGACCCACTCTAAGTAGACTTTGATGGAAGGCCCTCAGCTATGCACATGTATTTTAAAGAGAAACCTGAGGCCATGATGTGCCAGTGTCTTGAGTGTCTAAATTTAAAATTTTAAGAGATGACTTGATGAAGTGGAGTTAGCTATGATGAATGGGATCCCATTTGAATTCTGTATTCTGGACATGATACCTTGACAAACAAATTCAACACTCTGGTCTTCAGTCTGTTGTTCAGAAGAATGAGCGTAATAACACCCATATCACAGAATTAAATGCCATATGAACTTTCATGACACGGTGAAGGCACCCAGCCATGGGGCTGGTACACATGGTAATGATTTACAAATGTTAACACACACTCCCTTCTGCTTATCTTCACCACACTCTCCGTGTCCCTGGTCCTTGTCCTTGTACTGGGATCCTGGATGCTTTCTAAAGTGCAGGAGGAGGAGGATGCTGGGATCTGAGGGACCATCACGGCCCTCTCGGCCTCCACACTGTTTCTTTGCATATTCTTCAGATTTCTTGATTAATGTTTAAGGGGGTGGGGAAGGCCTCGTGTGTGTGTGTGTGTGTGTGTGTGTGTGTGTGTGTGTGTGTGTGTGTGTATGTATAGTCTATGCCTAGACATATGCATGTGGACCAGAGCAAGAGGAAGTTGAGTGTATTTTTAAAATTTCTCTCTGACTTACTGCAGGTCAGGCTAGCTGGCAACTAAACTCTTGGGATCTGCCTTTCTCCACCCTGAAATGTTACAGGTATATCCAGTCATACCCAGCTTTTTATGTGGGTTCTGGGGATTTGAACTAAGATCCTCATGCATGCCAAGCAGGTGTTCTTACCCACTGAGCCATTTGCCCAGCTTGAGATGGTCTCTTTTCACTTGCTGCTGTATTTACAGTGTCTAATACGGAGCATGATTCATAGTTGTTGCTCAATATTCATTTGTCCTATAAAAGGACCTTTTTTTGTTCTTAATACTTAAAGGAAAATTTCTGATGATAAAAATTGGAAATATTACTTAGGGGAAATTTAGAGACCTACTAAAATAAAGAAAATACAATAATTGCTAATATTACAAGATAGATGACTTTACCACGTAATTGTCTGGGAACAATAGAGGATGGCAGAGAGGAGCTGTTATATGAAATGTATTGGTTAAAGTGTCCATTGTGTACATGGCTCTGACTAGTCAGGCCTGGTTCACCGAGTTTTATGCTACATGACCCTGCCCTATTGGCTGGAGTTGGTTGTATAATAATAGGTGGGCTTTGATCCAAGAATAGTCAAATCAGAGGCTGGCCAGAAGCTTGTGACCTGGTGCTAAAGAACGAACAGGGATAATCACATTCTCTCTTTTGAAGCTGAACTAGAAAGTACAGTTAGCAGTGGGGCCTGGAACAGGAGGAATCTATATCAAGAATCTCTGAGGTAAGGTGAGGCCAGGAGGGTCACAGCAGGCTGTTCTTTTAAGGAAGTGAACGGCACGAGGAAGCAGAATCTCTGAAGTGGAGGAGAACTATGTAGAGCTTTGGAAGGACAGAACAAACCAGTCAGTCTAGCCAGAGGAGGGAGCGGAGGTACAGAAGGGCAGAGACATCACCACAAGAGATTGTACGGGCTCTGGTGAGGCAGAGATACCCGTGTGGGCTGCTCTTCTTCAAATGATGTTAGTTCCAGCTGGCCCTCTGGTTCTGGACCCAGTGCATGAATATCTTTATGATATTAACTCTTGTAAAATTATTATTATTGTGTATGTGCATGTGTGCCTTCGGGTATGTGTAAAAGCAGAAGGCAATTTCCAGGGATCATCTCTTTCCTTCCACTATGGGTTATGGAGACCAAATTCATGTCACTAAGCATGTGTAGCGAGTGTTTTTACCCACTGAGCCATCCCACTGGCCCAGTTTGCTCTGTTCTTTCACTGCTAAGAACCTTTCTGGAACAGCTGGCTCACTACAACAATGAAGCATATGCAGAATGTGGGGGACCTGTGGGGTCAGGGCTTCTAGGTTAGGTTCTAAGTGTGTAGGGAATCTCAGAGAACCCCTCTGCAGGAATATTCACGGGGGTTGTCTGGAACTTGGAAGGGTGTCAGGCAGCTGCCCTCCCTGTTTTCCTGTCCCTCTTGAGGTCACCTGGCATCTCCTCTGTGATGCCCTTACATCTCTTCTTGGTGCTTTTCCTCATCGGCTTCCTCTGAAGACATAGTTTCTGCTCTCTCATAACTCTGGATTGCATGTGTCTCTGAGTTGTTGGGACATTGATTGACCCCATTTTCTGTTGCTTTGGAGATCTAGTGTCTCATACTGTGTCACCAGTCTGTGAGTCATTTTAAATGAAAGATGAAGGAGAGGAAAGAGGAAGAGAGGGAGGGAAGGAGGAAAGACAAGGAGGAGGGAAGGGAGGGAGGGAGGAAAGACAGGGAGGAAGGAGGGAGGAGGAAAGGAGGAAGGGAGGAGGAAGGGAAGGAGGAAGGGAGGAGGAAGGGAAGGAGGGGGAGGAGGAGAGATATGGAAGCCAGCTGAAAGACTGCTGTGCGTGAGTGAGTCAGACGGTTTTTTAATCTGATGATGAACTGTGACAAAGTATGTGATGTCATATGGTCCCTTTGCCCCTCAGTTGGGGATGCTGGGTGTAAATTCTCTGATTAGCAGGGAAAGAGAAGAGCAAATTGAGCAGTTTCTACCCTCGTCCTTACTTCTGCCTTGATCTTTTTTTTTTCTATGACAAACACACTCTTGGACTGCTCGGTGAGTTCCCCTCCCTTATCTGTTGTGACTCACTGTTTCTAGGACTCTCTCCCCACTCCTCCATTGTCTAGGCTGGCCTTCAGAGTCTGGTCCAACTGTACCTGGAGCTGTCCACAGCTCTGGTGCTGACAGTCTGCCTCCTTCCCCGTGTTGCCCTGGGCGAAGCCAGGTAGCTGGTCTTTGCCTTTCTTCAGAACTGGCCAGGCTGTCGATGCTGACTGTGCAGGTGTGTGGAGAGCAGGCTGTGCTCCACTTAGACCAGAATGAAGAAATAGCTGAAAAAATTACACAGTCTTGAATACTGACAGTTTCAGCACTGCTTGCCTGAGGGCGCCAATTGTGTAAATTCTTCCTGGAGCAATGTGACAATCTCTTAGCAACTCTGAGCTTCTTTAGTTAGTTTAACTGCACCAGGGCAGCAGACCACAGGGGAACTCATTTCATTCCAGAGAGTGTTTTCACCAAAGCCACCTTGGCTTAGCTGTCTGTCTGAATCAGCATATCCTCATGAAGGGTGATTTGGCCTCTTTTTTTTTTTTTCCTGAAAATGTGTCAGTGGGGGTGACAGGGAAGATGTGAGGACAAAGCCTTTGGGAGTCATCCTTTATGAGCAGCAGAGGCTCTGGACTGTGTCCACAGAGGCATGTGTCATTTGTTGTACTGCTCCGTTCAGCCCCAGCATTGTCCTCTTTTCATCTCAGGGAGGGAGAACGTCCCACTCATCACCCCTGTAAAGTTGTGCATTTGCATTCTAGGCTTTTTTTCATCTAACAATGCAGATTCGGTGGCAGTTGTCCTCTCAAGGCTCTGTGGCCAAAATGGATTCTGTCTGACAGATTGAAAGCCCCACGGAGCCATCCACAAAGAAGTCAGACCGAGAAGTAAGGGCTTGTCTTTCATGGAGTTGTTGCGGGTTCTGTTGTGTTCAGAGACCAGAATTAGAACACTGGAGATGGAAGAGAAGGAAATGTGTGCTTTGTGAAGGGGTGTGAGTTCGCATGCATGTGTATTTCTCACGGCTTTATCCCAAATTGTTAGGCACTTGTCTTTAGGACAAATTGTTGTCTTTCAAACATTTACATTCCTCAGGTAGTATGAGAAAAGAATTAGTAACAACAGGACTTGTATAATTGGGTTTGTTTTGAAGCCAGATCTTCTGAGTGGATGGAGTACCATATGACAGTAAGTAAGGTACTTTCTGAAACTGTATAAGTCATTCAGGCAACTGGGGGATCATTTAGTAAATTGGAATGGTACCCTTAAAAGTGGTTAGCAAGGGTAAAATGTACCTAAATCACTCCCTGGTGACCCAAAAGAGCTAATGAGTGCTCAAAGCATTCTTAAAGAGTTTTTGAAGTGCAAAACCAATATAACTCCCCAAGTATCAGTTTTCCAGCACGTATTGTATAAGGGTAAGAGGCAGTCAAGGCTCTGGGTCACACAAGGGGGCATTGCAACAGAATGACTGTAAGGATGGGGTCCTGAGAAATGTTTCTTCCCACAGAGCACAGTGAGGAATAGCAGCTATCAAAATGGAGATCTGATCAGCAAGAGTTGGAGTAGAGCAGCAGTAGGGCAGGCATCCATGAAAAGGATGTCTTAGAAACAACTTCTCAACAGCGCCATCTTGGGTTTGTGACTTTCCTGGGGAAGCACAGACAGAACTTACCCTAGATCGAGAACAAATGACAGACGAAAGTGACTCCAACCAAGTCCAACTTGGTGAACCTGTAAATTAATTGAGATTGCTTACAGGAATATGGATGAGGAGTTACTTATGGGAGCATGGATGACTCAAGAGCAGCTTCATCACAGAAAAGCCCATCGCAGCCCGAGAGGTGACTTATAAAAGCTGCATCCCTGGAGCTGTCTGCACAGCTCACAGCTAGGTTTCAGGCAAATAATCAAGATGGAGAGTCGCCTCTCCCCATCATTCCTTACTGCTCATATAAACTTTGGGGGAGGGGATCCTGTGAATCTTGTAAACTTCAGGAACTTCTTAGACTTGGAAGTTGTTTACTTCCTGAGTCATAAAAAGCCTCCCTACAGGATGGAATGTTTCAATTAATTAGTATCAAATTGCTAATGAACAAGTAGAAGTGGAAAGATTTTAGTTTTCTATGTTGATGCCAAGGTAACTGGAAAATCATTAGAAAGTATGACAGTCATCTTATTTGAATCCTCGGTCCAATGCAGAAATTAAGTATCTTTCTGAAGAAGAGACTGCTCGATAACTATTCTATATCCACTATGTCTTTGTTTTCTTATACAGAAGCCTCATTTTATTGGGACAGTGCATGCTTAGCTGAAATACATGTGATTTCTCAGCCTGCCTTTGAGACGATTGGTATTATCAATGGCTGAGTTCTAGCCACTGAAATTCCAGGAAAAGTTATTAGGTGAATCTTTGGGTAATGTTCTTTAAAGGGGCTAACAAATTAGATGGCGTGTGCCCCTTGTTCCTTATCTCTTCTCTTCTTCCATCTAAAGTGAGGAAATGCTGGAGTTGTGGTAGCCACTTTGTGCATATAAAGCAGCTCTGAGAAAGGAAGTCATAGTTCAAAGATGGTGGGGTGGAATAAAAAGAAAGAGATGGGGGATAAGAATGAATGAATATGAAATATGAACCAATGCTTTGGAGGCATCTGCTGTAACTTCTTTATTTAAACCCCATCTTCAGGTCTCTGCTCTTTTCTAATTGACACAATATGAAAGGCTGGAATCCTGTATCTTCCCTCTTAAATAGAAGTTATTCTATTCACACAACAGGAGCATCAATAGGGAATAAGATTCTAAAATCTAGCCAGCCCATCCATATGGATGGGCACCATATGGCCTCTCCTTGCTGCCAAGGACAGTTTAACAGACTCAGGGAGGAATGTCAAGTGCAAAGTCAATAATGACATTCTCGAATGCATGAAATGGAGACAACCTGAACGACCTTGAGATAACAGAGGCACTGATTCTGAAGCATTCTGAACAAAATGCTTTATAGCTCACATGAAAATATTTTACACATTGTATAAGGCCACACCCCCACTTCCAAACCACCAGGGCTGTCACCTGCCATAGTGATTGTTATCTCTGTGACTCATCAAATCAACTGTGTAGAAGATGGTCACATTCTATCAATTTTTAATTTCCTAACATGTTGGTTTTATATGTATGTAGACTGAGAAATGCATGGGAGTTTAATCCAGCTTCCCTCTTGATTTTCTGTTGTCTAATACAACATCAACTCACTCTCAAATTATATGGCAGGTCATCACATCCCTGCTTCCAGAAGTTCTGCTTTGTGTAATAGTGGCCTCCTGTTATTGCTTAGGCAAGGCACTGCACTTTCTGAATTAGCTATTGTTATTCTCATTTCCAAGATGCTGAAATTGTGGCTCAGAGAGGTGGTGATAAATGGTAAATCCAGGATTAAAATCCAGTCTGTGTATCCAAAGTTAAAGTTAATTTTTTTTATTTAAAAATTATTACTCTCATTATCACCACCACCACCAACATCATTATTATTGGTGTGTGTGTGTGTGTGTGTGTGTGTGTGTGTGTGTGTGTGTGTGTGTGTGTGTTAGCATGCACGTGGAATTCAGGGGACAACTTCTGGGAGTCAGTTCTTTCATTTGTTAGTTTCACATCAAAGTAAAATCGTCAGGCGTATTCAACAGGTATTTTTACCCACTGAGCAATCTTGATAGACTTTCAAATTTTTATTTTAATAATTATTCCCAGAACCCATGTAAAAAGCTAGACATGGTAGTATCCACTTATAATCTCAATGCCAAGAGACAGAGACAGGTAGATACCTTATGCTCAGCCAGCTTAGTGTAATCACATGAGACCCAGGCCACAGTGAAATGCACCTTATCTCTAAAAACAAAATAAATGGCCAGTGCCTGAGGTTAACCTCTAGCCACCATGTGCATGCTCACATGAGTATGCACACCTGAAGGCATACATGTCCCCCTACACAAATGAAAACACACACACACACACACACACACACACACACACACACACACACAC
>CABHPR010123044.1:6947-25856 GCA_902168415.1 Peromyscus melanophrys
CCCGTCAGTACAGCTGTGGGGAGAGCCTCTAACCCTGCAGCCTGCCCAGTCAGGAGTACAGCTGTGGGGAAAGCCTCTAACCCTGCAGCTGCCCCGTCAGTACAGCTTTGGGGAGAGCCTCTAACCCAGCAGCCTGCCCCGTCAGGAGTACAGCTGTGGGGAGAACCTCTGACCTTCAGCCTGCCCCGTCAGGAGTAGAGCTGTACATGTTTGAGACAGCTTCTGGAACAGACGTATCTAGACCAGGATGCTCTGAAGACTGAGTGGACGTGTTGACATGCAAAGAACAGGCTTTGGAGCCCAGGCATGCAGCTCTATGAGCTCCTGTATTTCCACCAGTAAAATAAACAGGACAAGGAATGGATACATCACCTGCTGGGTTATAGAAGGGAGCAGCTGGACAGGCCTTCTGGGATGGCCATCTCAGCCCCTCACCTGCTATTCCAAGCCTCCCACTTCACTTACCCAGGGATTAGGAGTAGCCAGTGCTTGCTGGATGTATACGTGTGTCTGGCCTAGTCTAAGTAGTGATTATTAACTCATTAAATCTTCACCTTACCCTCATGAGACTTCTTGGATAGGAGAAAGTGGCATCCTAAGCTGTTACGTGACTTCCCACAGTGGCTCGTGTAGGTCCTCACTGGACTACCTCACTGACTTACTCTGGGAAGGTTTTCAGCTGTCCCTCTTCCAACTCTCCAGACAGGGTACATGTTTGGAAAAGGGATCTACTTTGCGGACATGGTATCCAAAAGTGCGAACTACTGCCACACATCTCAGGGAGACCCGATTGGCTTAATCCTGTTGGGAGAAGTTGCCCTTGGAAACATGTGAGTACCTTGGCTCTTGAGGCCAGGGTGGGTAGAGTGGGCCAGAAAGAGAGTCTCCTTGGCTGGTCGACAACCATGGAAATCTCCCACCCGTCAGAAGTCGGGGTTCTTGGCTTGTAAGAACAGTAGACAGTGGATGGAGGGGGATCCAGAGGTGCTATGAAAACCCAGGGGAAGGAGTGCAGGAGGCCAGGGACCAGCAGGATGAGTCCTTCTGCAGAACAGGAAGCAGGGCGGCCATTCTTCAAAGAGAAGATGGAATTCCTCTAGCTTCCTCCTGGCAACCTCCTGATCCTGTGAGCTGTGACCAGAAGAGAAGATGGTGAACTGGTCATAGGGTAGACTAGACAGGAACCCTCAAACAGCTGGCCACGGCCCCAAACAGGCCCTTTCTTTGGAAATAACCCCAGCAGCGGTACTTGTTGCAGGCTGTCTACTTAACACTCTGGGTTCTGAAGAGTCCAGGAGCTGGGGAGGGAGGTTCCAGTTAAGGGCAGGGTTCTGTGGGCGTGTAGTTGACCTGACAGTGAAGAGGCTGGTGAATGTTGGTTTGGGAGCCCAGTGACCAGGGGCTGGCCTGAGACTATCCTCTTTTGAACAGGTACGAACTCAAGCATGCCTCGCATATCAGCAAGTTACCCAAGGGCAAGCACAGTGTCAAAGGTACTGTCCCTCCAGCCTGACGTGCAGACGGTGGGGTGGGTGGGGAGACCTTTCCTCCAAGGCTGGACTCTTGGAGCAGGCTGCTGGAGGTTTATTTAAAACCAAAACTGTTTCGTTCCTGTGGCTGCAGCTAGTACCATAAATGCCATAGGAACTCTGGGACACCAGGAACCAAACCAGAGAGGGCCCTGGTGGCTTGACATCTTGACCAGTCAGGCCAGGAGGGACCTCTGGTGCACCTGGAACTGCTGAGTGGGTAGCACATGATGACCAAGGCCTAGGAGTATTCGCCAATTATTACTCCAAGGCCTCTATGACTTCACTGGTTTAGACTGGTGCCTTGGAACATTTATAGCTTCCATGTTTGCATCCGAAGGATGTTTAAAGTGAACGCACACATCTTGCGTAAAGTAGATGTCCTGTAGCCAGGACATTTTCACACGCCCTATTACACATCCCCTGTCAAACCTAGCACTTGACCGTTCTGCCTTACAGGTTTGGGCAAAACCACCCCTGACCCTTCGGCCAGCATCACCCTGGAGGGTGTAGAGGTTCCCCTGGGGACAGGGATCCCATCAGGTGTTAATGACACCTGCCTACTGTATAACGAGTATCCTTTGATGGCTGTGCTGTGTGTTCTGGAACTGTACCAGCAGGTGTGTGTGCCCGCACCGCCCGGGGCAGCTTATATGGGGATGGTGACAACTTTTTCCCCTGGATGGTCTCCTGTGTGCACTTGAGGTCTGACTCTGTGCTGTATGGGTAAACCTGGCTCTGGGCACCAGCCTTCCCCCACTTTGAGGGGATTCAATGTGAAGAGGGTCACAGGATTCAATGGTTGGCTCCTTGACCGCGGCTCTCCCCAGGTACATTGTCTACGACATTGCTCAGGTGCATCTGAAATACCTGCTGAAACTGAAGTTCAATTTTAAGACATCCCTGTGGTAAAGTGTGAGGGGTGTGCTGCACCCAGCACTCAGCACCCAGAGCCTGGGGGTAAAGTCCCCCTGGCGCCTCTGCACCACAGATACCACAAAACCTCAGCCACACCAATGCCTAAGGGTGGCACCCTCACCGAATCTCCTTAGGATTTATAGAGACGGGTTAAAGGGCTGCGGGTTTAAGACCCTTGTCCATGCTGACTCGGTGGGAGGGTTGTTGGGGTTTTAGCCTTCCAGGCACAGCCCTGATAGACACAGCTGACAGTAGAGGAGAAGTTGGGGAGAGGTTTTTGTTTTGTTTGCCTAGACTAGTCCTGAGGAAAAAAACAAGCCACGTCACAGTCACAATGTCTGCCTTACTGGTTTCCCCAGGGAAGGAAAAATGTGCTTCCTCCTTTTTTTCAAAGGTTTGTCTTTGGTTTTGATTTTGGCAAAATGTTAAGCGTTTATTTTAAGCTAAAAATAAAAGCTAATTTCATACTATATAGATTTTCTTTGATGTTGCACCTCCTGTCCCCTTCTTAGCCTTCTGGGCTTTTTTGTTGTTTTGCTTTGGTTTTCAGTCACAGATGCGGGGTAACCAGAAAAGAAGGGGCTTCCTGAAGCACTGAAGTGGGAAAACTGAATCTGTAATGTGGTCAGTTCAAAGTTGCATTTGGGATTCTTGCTTCATCCATGAGCAATTTTGTCTTCCAAATGAAAGCTCCTGTAATCAGTACAGCCACCCAAAGGGCTAATAGTTCTCAATTAAAATGCAAATGGCTATCTGTTCCTGTGTGTGTGGCTCCTCTCCTCTGACAGGGATACGGTTATCTTCACGGTGAGAGATCTACAGAGGCCCCGAACCCTAACAGTGTCATACCCATAGGGAAGGATCCCTTCAGATTACTAATACTTGGCAAGGCAGTATGGCTCACTATACCGTCCCAAAGCCGCAGGGCGTCCATCCCAGAGCTTTCTGGAATTTGAAAGTCATAGTTGAATGTTACATTCAACTCTGAAAGTCAGAGCCTCTTTTGACCGTTTACAGAGAGGGCTAGGACTGACAGGCCAAAGGCAGGAGGCACAGGCCCAATATCATAGCCACCAGGGGCTGAGAGGACTCCCACCACCCCTAAACCCCAGGACTTCAAACTTGGAGTTGTTTTGGTGGTGGTGGGTTTATTTTTGGTGAGAAAAATAAAAGGCAGAACTTACTCAAGACAGGAAGGAAAAAAAAACCTTAAAATTTTCTAACGTGAGCAGTCAGTGTCCTTTGAGATCTGCAGTTGGGTCCTGGAGAGCCCAGGTGCATGGCTGCAGTTAGACGAGGCCGTGAGCAAGTGTCAGGTTTCTGGTGAGGACATGGCTATTGGTTGCATGGCAGTGAAGTTCTTGCCTTTGCTGTATCTGACTTGAGCATCTCCGGTTCACCCAGTCACTCCGTAAAGCTCATCAGCTGCCAGTCACCTTTAACGGCAGAGAAAAGCAGTTACCCTCCAGTGCCTGATTAGACACAGTGTTTTTAGTTTGGGGTAGTGCTTAATGGATTCTCTGTAATCAAGACTGATTTCTGAAGCCCAGATTCCCATTTCTATTTTATTTCAAGAAGGAACATAAATGTCATGTTGCAGTGTTCACTTGCTACTGTTCTCCATGTTTAAGAAATTCGAGTCTGATTGGGCAGTGGTGGCGCACACCTTTAATCCCAGCACTCAGAGGCAGAGGCAGGAGGATCTCTGTGAGCTCTAGGACATCCAGGGCTATACAGAAACCCTGTATTGGGGATGGGGCGAGGGGAAGAAATTAAGTCTTACCCTGAGAATAACAACTGTCTTAGGGTTTCTACCACTGTGAGGTGACACCGTGACCATAGCAACTCTTTATTTTATTTTATTTTTTGTTTCTTCGCTTGTTTTTTCCAAGACAGGGTTTCTCTGTGTACCCTTGGCTGTCTTGGAACTCGCTCTTGACCAGGCTGCCCTAAAACTCAAAGAGATCTGTTTAGCTCTGCCTCCCCAGTGCTGGGATTAAAGGCTTGTGCCACCACAGCTACTTTTATAAAAGAAAACATTTAATAAGTGGGGCTGGTTTACAGGTTGAGGGGTTTATTCTGTTCCTAGCATGGTGGCACGCAGGCACACATGGTACTGGAGAGGTAGCTGAGAGTTCTGCAGCCTGATCATCAGGCAGCAGGAAGGGACAGTGAGTCACCAGACCTGGCTAGCCCGCCCCCGTGACACACCTCCTCCAACAAAGCCATACCTCCTAATAGTGCCACTCCCAGTGGGGCCTATGTTAGACTCCCACAGCAACCAAAGATGAGATCAGCCAATCTATAAATTAAAAGTCGGGGCTTAGGCACAGCTCAGTTGTAGGACACATGCTTGTGTGTCCAACAGAACCAACAACAGCCTTGCTCCAAAACTGAGTGCTCACAAAAGAGACGCACTCTGCCTCCCTGGTGAGCTGCCCGCTGCCTGTGTCTGGATGAGCAGCCCTTGGACAGTATCCGTTCAGCGCCATCCTTTAGCTGTTTCAGACCACACTGTTGCAGTGCAGCGCACGCCTGTGTTCAGAGGGCCTGAGAGGCACTGTACATTCCTCCAGTGTGTTGGCCAGGAGGCTTCTGTTGTCTGCCTATACTTGGGTGTTGCCCTCTTGGGGAGGTGAGAACAACTCCAACAGCCCACAGCACACTTCAAAGCTGCTGTAAAGTGGTCTGCCTGGAACTTGATTTTGGTGTAAACATGATGACCTGGATTTTAGGAATGAGGTTAGGACAGCTGAGGTACAGGGGTGGCACGCGCCCCGATGTGTGCACGGGGTACACTGGCGGTAACGTGGTGGCGCATGCCTGTACTCCTAGCCCTTGGAAGTGTCAAGGCCAGACTGGGCTACATGAGTTGGTCTCAGTTTTTCTTTAATTTAAAAATAAAATAAGCTAGTCACATTGAGCTTTTGTGGGTGACTTCCTAGCCTACCAAAGCTGGGTCTCCTCTATTAGAGTGTGCACATTAGCAGTGACTTTATTGGCAGCTAGCTGGTGCCTATAATTCCAGCACTGTGGACACAGGCAGTGGGCTTTGTTTCTCAGGGCCAACCTGGACTAAATTATGAGACACTTGTCTCATGAAAAAGCTGATTTGGGGCTGGGGCAGTGACTTCATGGGGAAAGTGATTGCTGCACTGTAGGGGACCAGCCCCCACACATATTTACCCCAGGAACTCCTGGGGAATGAGGGATAAGAGACTTAAGTTAGAAATAGAGAGGAGAGAAACAGAAAACACAGGATAGACTCAGGTGGGCCTGGATCCTTATCCAAACAGGCCCAGAACTTTATTCCAAAGGTCTATAACAATGCCAAGGGGTGGAGCAAAGCCCTCCCCCTTGCTAGTTACAGTCACCTGGTACCCAGGCCCGTGGTCCAATCAACCTCTTATGCAGTCCTGCTGGGTACAGCCACGAGGAAACCTAGTGGGCTGCAACCCTGCACATGCATGTCAACCTGAATTGGGATCCTAGTACTCACACAACCCTGAATATGAACACTGATCCCTGTGAAGTACTCAGCTGCATACACCCGTAATCCCAGCACTGGGGTTTGGAAATGAGGGATGGTGAACTAGGTTCAGTAAAAGACCCTATCTGAAAAAATAAGATGGGAAAGGGCACACCCAAAGTTTACCTCTGGTCTTGACACATGCGTGCACAGGCACCTGCACACCTGCATATACCACACAAAGGCTTTAATATATTATTGGGGAAGGGATAAGAGGATACATATGGTGGTGAATGCAAAGGAGATTACATGTATAGAATGTCACCATGAAATCCATTACTTTGTGCAATGAATAGGTGCTAATACCCCCAAACAGTGATTTTATTGGGCTGGAGGTGTGGCTCACTGATCAACACTTGCCTAGCATGTACAAGGGTTCTATTGCCAGCACCCTTTAAAAGGGGTAGAGGGCAGAACTGAAGCTACAGCTCAAGAGAAACATTTGCTCTCGCAGAGGATCCAGGTTTGCATCAGCACCTGCATAGTGGTTCACAACCATTTAGATTTCCAGTTCCACAGGATCCAACACCCTTTTCTGACTTCTGCTGGCACCAGGCTCACATGTACACATACGTGCATGCAGGCAAAAAGTACTCACACAGATAAAAAGTTTAAAAATCAAGTATGACCTGGACCATGAAAGAGGAGGTGTAAGTACCAGCTAAGGCTTTATACCAATTACAGAGGTAAGGCTGGGGCACCCACCTGGGGGCGTTGACTGCAGTTCTTAGTCAAGGAGCAAACTACCTGAGGAAGCGTCCTGGTGACCTGTGACTATTAAATATATATAACTGCAGGATCCCGCTCCTCTCTGGCAGAAATGGAGATGGGGGTCCGCAGGAGGCCTGCAACTCCACAGGTCATCTGAGCCAGAGTCCCCAACATAAACGTTACACTCTTCTAAGTCAGCCAGATCTGGCATCCATCTGAGTGATCTTGAGAATATGAACACTGATCCCTGTGAAGTACTCAGCTCCTCATCTATGACAAGGACTAAACACTTAAGACCATTACTGCTGAGGCCCAGAGAATGGCATTGCCAGTGTCTGAATGCAAACGAGAAGCTCCAGGTAAGAAAGAAACTAGAAAATAGGACCTGGATCTAACTGAGCATTTCCAGTCCTCATGAACCCCACCATGACCCTGGCTTTCCTTCCAGAATTGCTGGCTGTTCTGTCTCCCCTCTTGACCACGAAGCAGCAGGCCTCTGGCTCTTTCCCTGAGAGGCCCAGCCCCACTTCCAGGCAGGCTCTCTGGGGCTTAGAATAGCCCAGCTGCTGTTTCAGCAGATGGCCAGGCTAATTTTAGCCATGTGCTGCTACTCACCCAGGGACCGGGCTGGGCTGTCTAGATTTGAATAAGCCAGCATGCAACTTTGGTTTACAGCCAGTAATAGAGCTTTGAGTTGTGATCTGTCTGCCTAGCAGTTGATAGGAATTTCAGGAACATAATTTTTCAGGATTTTGTAATTTCGGAAACATAATTTTTCAGGATTTTGTTCTGAACTAAGTTCAAACTCTGAAGCCAGCAGATGGTCACATCAGTAGAGTGCTAATGGATGGTAAGCAGCGGTGACCACCTGGTGCTGCCTTCCTGGTGGTATCAACATCCCAAGGACACCTAGTGCTCGTTGCTCTCCTGATGAAAATGAAAAAGGAGCCAGCCATCTTCTCTTCCTGAACTATCCACTGGGCGGCTTCTGGATGAGCCACGTCTTGAAGCTTCGGAAGGACTGCATTCCCATAAGACATTGGAGCTCTCATAGGTGGTGTTTTGTGGCAGCCTAACATGCAGTTGGCAGACCCAGACGTTTAGACTCAGTAACAGGCTGGAACTGAAGAGTTCGTTGAGAACCTGTATTTCCCAAAGTGCTTTTTTTTTATTGTCACCGTTTTCTTAGGGCTTCTAGTGCTGTGAAGAGACGTCATAACCATGGCAGCTTTGTATCTGGTGGAGTTTGTGTGTGAGGTTTTTGTTTGTGTGTGTGTTTGTTTTCAAGACAGGGTTTCTCTGTGTAACTGCCCTGGCTGTCCTGGATCTCGCTCTGTAGACCAGGCTGGCCTCAAACTCAGAGACCCACCTGCCTCTGCCTCCTGAGTGCTGAGATGAAAGGCCTGTGCCACCATGCTCTGTAACGGCAGCTTGTACAAAGGAAAAGGTTTCATTGTGGCTAACTTACAGTTCAGAGGTTCAGTCCATTATCATCATAGTGGGAAGCAAGGCAGCGTGCAGGCGGACATGGTGCTGGAGAAGGAGCTGAGAGTTTTACATCTTGACCTGCAGGCAACAGGAAGTGGTCTAAGTAACACACTGAGCGAAGCTTGAGCAAAGGAGATCTCCAAGCCCACCCCCCCCCCCCCCTCCACCCCACCCCACCCCCGTGACACACTTCCTCCAACAAGGCCACACCTACCCCAACAAAGCCACACCTCCTAATAGTGCACTCCCTTTGGGGGACATTTTTTTTCAAACCACTACACCCCTGTCTTACTTTTCTCTTTACATGTGACAAAACATGCTGATACCAGCAACTGAAGTGGAGCACGGGTAGGGAGTCAAACTTGGTTCCTCCACAAGAACAACAAGTACTCTTGTCTTGAACCATTTCTGCAGCCCCAGGAAGGGTTTATTTTAAGGTTCAGACTGTCAAAGCAGCAGGAACCTGAAGCAGCTGGTCATATTGCATCTGCAATCAGAAAGAAGAGATCAGTGAGTACCTGTGCTCAGCTCAATTTTTGTACAGTTCAGGATCTTAGCCCAGGGAATGGTGCCATCCACAGTAGTCTTCCCAGCTCAGTTAACTTGTCAGGATAATCCCTAACAGGCATAACCAGAGGTCTGTCTTCTCAGTTATTCCAAATCAGTGGTTCTCAATGTGTGGATCACAACCCACTGAGGTTGAAAGATCATTTCACAGGGGTTGCCTAAGACCACCAGAAAATAGATATTTACATTATGATTCATAACAGCAAAATTAGATGAAGCAGCAATGAAAATTTTCTGGTCAGGGGTCACCACAACATGAGGAACTGTATTAAAGGGTCTCAGCATTAGGAAAGTTGAGAACCACTGTGGTGATATTTTATTTGTACTAAAATGTGATTTGTATGTTAATAAATAAAGTTGCCTGGGGGTCAGAGCTAACAGCAAGCCTTAGCAGAAGCTGGGCGGTGGTGGTACACACCTTTAATCCCAGCTCTTAGGAGGCAGAGCTAAGCACATCTCTGTGTGTTCAAGGATACAGCCAGCATGGAGACACACACCTTAATCTCAATACCAACCATAGAAGACCTGGAGGTCTGTACAGACAGGCAGTGACTAGGAGGTCATGTGGTTGGGTTTACAACCAATGAGAAGGCAGAACAGAAACTCTATAAAAAGACAGACACACAGGAAGTGGGTCTCTTTCGAAGAGGTAGGACAACAGCGAAAGTGAAGGGTAAGGTTTTTAGCTCTTAGCTATTGCTCTGACCTCTTGGCTTTCATCTCTGTATTGGCTCTGTGTTTCTTATTTAATAAGACAGTTGGTTACATCTACAAACCACAGGTCTACATCTATCTCATCAACTGTGGAGGCCCAAATTACTCAGGGTCTGAGAATCTGAGCTTGCTTTACCCAGCAGGGCTGCATAAGGGGATGATTTGATCACGGTGTGGTTACCAGGCCTTTGGAAGGGTCTACACTTGGCTGTGCAGTGTGCTTTGATCTAGCAAGGGGGAGGTCTTTTGCCCCCGCCCCTTGGCATTGTTATAAAAAGCCCTTTTGAATAAATGGAAGAGGCCATTGGGTAATGACTTGGATTGTTATACAGACTTCAGTGTGGCTGACAAGCCAGGCCCTGATCTTGGGCTGTCAGTTGAACTTTGGGACTGGTATTAGAACTGACTTTTTGAACTTTTGCAAACCTCAGAAATGGGACAGTTTTGATTTCACCTATGTACTCTATCAACTGTGATGACTTATGAATTGTTTTGTGTATGCATATATGCTTTATTAACTGTTGTGGTTCATGAATTATTTTGTGTAAAAAATGGAACTGTTTTGTGTAGAAATGGAGGAGAAGTTTGGGCTTTTTCTAACCAGGCTCAAGATGAACCTTAAAAAAATTATAAAGAAAAGGGAGAATTAATATTCATGTCTCTTTAAATTAAAATATATATATATTTTCTTGTCCCTTGAGTGGATTAATGTTAACTTGTGTTAATGTACCTTAGGTTTTGTTAGCAAGAAATGCAAAAAGTTCTATTAAGAAATTGCTTTTGGATGCATGTTGAAGTTTATAAAGTGAAAATAGTTCTATTGAGAGTTTGCTTTGGAATGTAAGTTTGTAAGAATTGTAATTGTGTATAATAATATTCATGCTAAAATTATGTTAACCTGATGATATTGATGAACCATGGTTTGGTGATACTAAGGGAGTTTTTAGGTTTGATGCGTTTACATCAGGAGTTTACTGATTTATTTGATGCAGTTGCATCAAGAGTTTATTGATTTAAAAAAGAGCTTGGTGCAGCTGAGGCTGCTATAGACATTAGACCCATTCAAAAAGGACATTGCATCTTGGTCATCCTCTATTCCTTTACTGGGGGGTGTGACAGCCATAGCGATTGCTGTGCTTGTTCCAGCTACTTGCAAGCTGATTCAGAGCTGCAGAGTTAAGCTCTGTACTCCCATTTGAGATTTATTAAGAAGGGGGGATTTGTGGAGGCCCAAATTACTCAGGGTCCGAGAATCTGAGCTAGCTTTACCCAGCAGGGCTGCATAATGGGATGATTTGACCAGGGGCGTGGTTACCAGGTGTTTGGAAGGGTCTGCACTTGGCTGTGCAGTATGCTTTGATCTTGCAAGAAGGTCTTTTGTCCCACCCCTTGGCATTGTTATAAAAAGCCCTTTTGAATAATTGGAAGAAGCCATTGGGTATTGACCCAGGTCCTCCTAAAGCTATCCCGTGTTTCTTTCTTCTCATCGGCTAGATCTCTCTTTCTGTTTAATACTGTCTTATCCCTCTCTCCTCCTCCTAAGAACCCTAAAAAAGGGGGGAAAGGTAGGAGCTGGACTGCCACAGTCCCCCACAATCAAGTTGACAACTGAGATTAGCTATCACACCCCCTGATCCACAACTTTTCCTGGGAAGGGTGTGAACAAACAACTATTTGTCCCAGATAGGGCACCATCAATAGACCACAGAAACAACTCCACCCACGCCTAGCTTAGTGAACAGTTTAGGTCACTCACAGTAGTATAAGGGGTTACTAAGGAGAAAAGGCAGCTGCATCACCAACCCCACCCCCCAGCATGGGTGACAACCCATGACAGCTGCATCCCAGAAGCTCTACTCACAGCTTGCAGGCTGTTGGCCCTCATAGCAATAAATTGCCACTTATAACCCTGGGGGTGGAAGGGGACTGGTGAATCTGACCACTTTCAGGAATGTCCTAGGTGTCACATTTCCTTCATTGCCTGAGTCTTATGGGCCTGCCTCCAGGAAGGAATATTTCAGTTCAGAGGGAATAGCTATACAACATCACACACACACACACACACACACACACACACACACACACACACACACTAAAAGAAGACAGCAATTCACACAGTCCCTTTGCAGAAAAAGGGTAGCCCATCTTGGTTTGACCCGCTATTGGCATTTCTTTGCATTGATTGGTCATGAAGAGAAGCTCAGGACCAGAGAAGTCACAGTAAGGTACTTAGGCTTCCTAAAAAGAGTCTGTGAACCTTAGATGGTGCCTGTGTGGCCTTCAGAAAACCAACCTGTTAACTGAGCTACTTTCTGCTGCTATCAGAAAGCCCAGCTAACACCTGCGTTAGCGGGACACATAGCATCCCTCTGTCAAGGAGACAGTTACAGGACTTGTTAATGATGTTTCTCTGTGTTTCCCCCATCATGGCTGCAAGACTCCCAGCACCACCATCCCAAGGCAGGTAGCATCGCCCCATGCTATCTACTAATCCACACACACACACACACACACACACACACACACACACACACACCTCCTCATCCCCTTGACTAAGGTTGGGACCACATGCTGTGCTCCACCTATAGAGAGTGCCTAGTTTTCAGCCTAATTAGAGGAGGTGGCTGTCTCAGCAAAAAGCCAGAAGTGGAGAGTGGCAGTCTGTGCCATGCTCTGGGGAGAATGCAGAAGTTGAGCAATGCAAGCCCTTCCCATGGGATCCTTAGTGCTCATCCCGACTGTTGGTGTCCATGATCTCAAGGACTTGATGGCCACAGCTGCAGATCATTGCTAAGCCTCCCTTAGCCGCTCCACTCTTCTGTGACTTTGTGGAGAAAGATGTAAACCAGTACTGAAATAGAAGCTGTTGCCCAGAATAGTTTAAATGGCAGCTCTTAGTGCTAATCTCACAGGCTCGGTCACGCCTCGGTGACTGCAGAGGTCACGTTGGGCACACAGGACAGCCAAGCTTCTGCCTTCCTCTTCCTCTTGTGTTTCCACTTGTGTCTTTGCCCAAAGGTCGGTTCTAACCTTGCTTCTCTGGGGATAAATTATTTGAGCAGTTACAGGACTTTATTGATCCTGGCAATGACCCCATGGCTTCTTTACGTGCGTAGCCACAGTGGCACTCAGGACCTGAGGACCCGCCACAACTGGCAGTGACTATCTGTGACATGATTTCCCCACAGACAACAGCCAGGGTCATCTCTCAACAGGTCTGGTTTGTGGAAATACATAAAGTATCTCAACCAAAGAGACAAAGACCTGACAACATGTCCTGTCTGCATTGTATTGAACAAGCACACATCTCACACCAGACTTTAGAATTAGCAATTAAACTTTTGTCCTGCTACCAGAAGGAAATTACAAGCCTTTAATTCTTCCCCTTGGTTCCCCATGGTGACCCCTCTAAGACTCAACTCAAGCCCAGTGTCACCTCCTCAACAATTTAAATGTTCATTCCAGAGAGCATATCTATTTAATGGCTGTTGTGGTGGGGGTGAGCAGGATCTGATTGGTTGGATAGTTGGTTGGTTGGTTGGTTAGTTGGTCTAATACAGTGGTTCTCAACCTTCCTAATGCTGCTACTGTTTAGTACAGTTCATGTTGTGGTGTCCCCGCACCATAAAATTATTTCATTGCTACTTCAGAACTGCAATTTTGCTATTGTTATGAATTGTACTGCCAACGTCTGATATGCAGGATCTCTGATATGTGACCCACAGGTTGAGAACCACGAGTCTAATGTATCCCAGGATGACCCCAAACTCATTGTGCAGCTAATGATGACCTGAGGCTCCTGCTCCTCCTGCCTGTACCTCCCGAGTGCTGGGATTTCAGGCCCATTTGTGCCATGCTGGGAATCAAACCCAGGGCCTCGTGCATGTTAGGCAGCCACTCAACAGCTACATCTTCGGCACTCTAATTTGGCATTGCCATCTCTCCCTTCACAGGCTAGATGCCTGGCTTACCCAGGGTCCTACCCTCCCCCACTGTTGGAAGAGAGACAGTTTCCTTCTTTATTTCTCAGCCTCTCTCCCCATCAGTATTCAGCTTTCCATCACTGTGACAAATTCCTGTGGCATAAAACCAAAATATTTTGCCTCACAGTTTTAAGAGTCTCAGCCCCAAATTGAGTGTCCTGTTTTTCTGAGCCTCTGGTGAGGGCCATCACGGTCACAGCGTGTGGCACACTACTTACTTCATGGGCCCCAGAAAGCAAGAAAACGACAATGGGAAGAGCAAGAGCAGAGGCCTATGGCCCCACGAAGGGGACATCTTGCCATGACCTAAGGAACTCCCACTGTGCCACCACACCTGGTGGAACCCACCTCTTAAGGATCCACAAGCTCCCAGCATCACCAGCTGGTGAGTGGGTGTTTCATCTGGGAGCCTTTGGAGACATGATCCATGCTCACACCATAGCACTAAGGCTGGAGAGCAGGCTCAATGGTTAGGGGCACTGGCTGCTCTCCAGAAGACCTGGGTTTGATTCCCAGCACTGACTTGGCAGTTCTCAACTGTCTTACTTAGGGCTTCTATTGCTTCGATGAAACGCCATGGCCAAAGAGCAAGTTGGGGAGGAAGGAGTTTATTAGGCTCACACTTCAGCATTTCTGTTCACCACTGGAGTCAGGACAGGAACTCAAAACAGGGCAGGATCCTGGAGACAGGAGCTAATGAAGAGGCCATGAAGGAGAGCTGCTTGCTGGCTCATGGCTTGCTCAGCCTGCTTTTTTTTTTTTTTTTTTTTGGAGCCTGTCCTGGAACTCACTCTGTAGACCAGGCTGGCCTCAAACTCACAGAGATCCACCTGCCTCTGTCTCCCAAGTGCTGGGACTAAAGGTGTGTGCCACCACCGCCTGGCTCAGTCTGCTTTCTTATAGAATGGTACCACTCACAATGGACTGGGCCCTCCCCCATTGATCACTAAATGAGAAAATGCCTTAGAGCTGGATCTCATGGAGGCATTTCCTCAGGTGAGGCTTCTTCCTCTGATGACTCTAGCTTGTGTCAAGTTGACACACAAAACCAGCCAGTACAACAACCATCTGTAATTCCACAAGACCCAGTTCCCTTCCGTCGTCAGCAGGTACCAGACACACATGTGGTTCATAGACATACATGCAGGCAAGACACTCATATCCATAAAATAACAAATATTTTTAAAGGATTAAGGAAAAACAGAAGAATGAGGTGTGTGGACAGCAAAGGGTGAACAAACACAGAGGACTCTGCATGGGGATAACAAGCCCAAATGGGAAGATGAAAAGGTCCAGGCCTCTCAGTGATCCCAGCTGGAAGGTTGCTGGAGTGGGTTACAGTTTGAGGCCCAAGGAGGCCCTGGGAGGCCAGCTGGAAGCAGTTCTTCCTGGAATGAGTATGGAGAGAGCACGTCTAGGAAGTTGTGGGGCCCCGAGAACAGAAAACAGACAATCCCTGAGTGAGAAACAATTCTGCCCGCAGCCAGAGCTTGGAGCCCTGTGCTGGGCCCTCACTGAACCCCTCTCTACTCTCCTGTGGCTCGCTCACAGCTCACAGTGGTCTATAGGAGTGCTGTGGTTCTCATGAGTGCGCCCAGAGGGGGCACACTCATTACTGTGCACTTTGAGATGACATACCCTTTAAAGGTAAGGTAAAGCCTTGTGGCACTTTGAATGAGAATGATCCCCATAGGCTCATAGATTTGAATACTTGGTTACCAGGGAGTGGCACTATTTGAAAGGATTGGGGGTGTGGCTTTGTTGGGAGGAAGGATGTCACTAGGGGTGGGTTTTGAAGTTTCAAAAACTCCATTCCAAGCCCAGTCTCTGTTAGGCAGTGGTGGCACAAACCTTTAATCCCAGCCCTCAGGAGGCAGAGGCAGGCGGATCTCTGTGAGTTTGAGGCTAGCCTGGGCTACAGAGTGAGTTCCAGAACAGCCATAGCTACACAGAGAAACCTTGTTAAAAGAACAAACGAAGCCCAGACTCCTCCTCTTCCTGCTGCCTGGGGACCTGGCTGTAGAACTCTCAGCTCCTCCTCCAGCACCATGGCTGCCTGCATGCCGCCATGTTCCCTGCTGTGATGACAATGGACTAAACCTCTGAACTGTAAGCCAGCCCTAATGAAATGCTTTCCTTTGTAAGAGTTGCTGTGGTCATGGTGTCTCTTCACAGCACTAGAACACAGACCAAGACAAGCCTAGATGAGAGAATTTAGACCACTGGAGACATGTCCTAGAAAGGCTATTGGGCCTTTTGCTACTACTCCCGGACAAACCCCAGCTTTCTCTCCATTTTGCCACCCTGAGGTGAGCAGCTCCATGGCCACATTCTCCCCCGGTAATACCCTGTTTTATCACAGACCAAAGAACAATGAGGCCAGTGGACTGAAACCAACAGCCAAAATAAACCTTTCTCTTTTTTTAGCACTTATTTTATTTTTGTGTCTGTGTCTGTGTGGGGGCATATGCATACGTTTACGTGGGTGCCTGCAGAATCTAGAAGAGGGCATTGGATCCACTGGAGCTGAAGTTCAAGACAGTTATGAGCTGTCTGATGTGGCTTCTGGGAATTGAACCCAGGTCCTCTGGAAGAGCCATAAGTGCCCTTAACTGCTGAGCCATCTCTCCAGCCCTAAACTTTCCTTATTATACTCCATTTCAGATATCTTGGTAATGGAAAGCTGGCTAGCACATGTCTCTTGTCCTGGCCATCTCTGGGAGTTCCCAACACCAGCGCGGCTCTGCTCTAACTTCTCCTTACAAAGCATGTTGACTGCCATGCCTTTGCCTGGACCCTGGATCACCAGCTGAGGGGTTACAGCCATACTCCAAGAAGGGCAGGATGGGCTCCTGGTCTAGCCTCCCTGTGAAATGCCTCCTCCTTCTACCCCTTTTAAAGTCCCCCTCTTGGACAGCAGCTCCAAGCATCATGGACTATTTCCTGTTTCTGTCTACTGTATTTTGAAGTTGCCACCAAAACTTCAAATTTAACATCCTGTGGCCCATTCATTTTATTTTCACACTAACCTCAAGAAAGATATTATGATCCATAGTCAGCCTATGGGAAACTGAGGCACCGTGACATGAACAACTTACCACAGGTTATACAGCTAACAGATGACTGTCTAGACTCTAGAGGTAGCTGTCATTGCATGACCCCACACAAACCCTGCTGAGGTCATGGACCAAATGACAAGTCCCTCCACCTAACCCAAGGCCAGTAACCAATATGCCAATACTTTGTACAAAGGAAAAACAATTTCACCTCCAAGGGATCTTTTGGGATGATAGATATGTGAACCTTGATTCTGGTATCAAATGAATTGAATTAAATATTTTAGATAGATGCAGCTTATTGAACAAATTATACTTGATTAAGTTAATTGGGAGTGGGGGTAGGGATACAACCCAAGACCTCACACGTGCTAAACACTTTCTACCAAGCTACATCTTGGCCTCGGTAAAGTGGTCCTGGAGATACTACCTAAGCAAGGCTCTTCACATGCTAGGGAGGTGCTCTGGCCCTGAGCTACACCCTAGCTCCGAATGAAGTTAATTTTAAATGCCAATCAAAGCAGGAAGGGAGGAAAGAAAGAAACTTGCCTCTCAGTGATGAAAGCCAGAGCTACAATGTCCTGGAGACTGAGTTGGATTCTGTAAAGTGGGTTAACAGAAGTCAGTCAATAAAAAGAACCCAGCAGGTTTCCAGGGAAGCCAAGAGAAGACTCTACATGCCCTACTCCCTTCCAGGAAGAACAGGACAGAGATTTTATCGCCTGCCTTTTAGTTTACTTTTTCAAAATTACATTTGTTTGTGTCTGTGATGGGCACCCATGCCATGGCGCACAAGTGGAGGTCAGAGGTAACTTGCTAGAGTCCGCTCTCTCCTTCTACCGTGCGAGTGGAGGATCGGATTCAGGTCAGGACAGGCAGCAAGCGCCTTCACCTGCTGAGCCATCTCATGGACCCAGCACTTGCCTTTCTGCTTCCCACAGAATCTGGCCTTCTCTGTTTCTTGTCTTTGGATTCCCAACGCGTCTACAAGTTGGTCCTAAAACTCGCAGGGTGGTCTGATAGCCAATCAAGAGCCCCATCACAGCATGTGCAGCCTGAGGACTCACGTCATGCTCTCCATCTGAAATCCTGTCCCATTTCTGCTGGGTAGGAAGATGGACGTGCTGCTGGCCCTTTGGGGACCCTGTGTATCGGAGGGCTCACTTGACAAGCTCACCTTCCACCCCTACTCACTGACTCCAGGCAAGGGACAGTGACCAATGCAATATATGATGACCATCTGAGATCAGACCACAGCCTTTGCAGATAGGCAACTGCCTAGAGAAAAGCAATGTAGTACCCACAGACAAGCCTGAAGCGAGCACCTGATTCTGCTCTGTGAATCCAGGCAAGTAGGAAGGCCCCAGATGCCTCTGCCGAACAAGCCCAGGGCTGGCACAAACTAAGAAGATTGCAGTGACTCATCTTACTCCTTGCTGTAATTTGGTCCAGAGTGGTCCCCAAAGGCCCATATGCCAAAGATGTGAGGTGTAGTCCCATTGGTGGTGCCGTGGGGGATGGGGGTGGAGCCTTAAGGAACTGGGACCTACTGAAAGGAAGTATGTCACTGCAGGCACCCTTGAAAGAGGAGCATGGGTCCTTGGCATGCCTTGTGCACTCTCATGTGCTCTCTCTCTCTCTCTCTCTCTCTCTCTCTGTGTGTGTGTGTGTGTGTGTGTGTGTGTTAGTTTGAATGAGAATAACCCCCATAGGCTCATATGTTTGAATGATTGGTCCTCAGTTGGTGGAACTGTTTGGGAAGGTTTCAGAGGTATGGCCTTGTTGGAGGAGGTGTGTCATTGGTAGTGGTGGGCTGTTGTGAAATATTATTTTAACTGGGCAAAGATCTGTTACATTTGTTTCTGCTGCATTTGTTTAATGATGTAAAGATATGTTGCATCTGTTTCACCTTGCCTACCTAAGGCACCTGCTTGGTCTAATAAAAAGCTGAATGGCCAATAGCTGGGCAGAGAAAGGATGGGCAGGGCTGGCAAGGAGAGAGGATAAATAGGAGGAGAAATCTAGGGTCGGGAAAAGAAAGGAGGAGGAGAAACGAGAGAGATGCCCAGGGCCAGAAGCCAGGCAGCCGTCAGCCAACCAGATATAGAGACGGCAAGAAAGTAAGAAAAGGTAAAAAGTCCTGAGGCAAAAGGTAGATAAAGAGAAACAGGTTAATTGAAGTTAAAAGAGCTAGCCAGAAATGTGTCTAAGCCAGGCTGAGCATTCAAACTAATAAGTCTCTGTGTCATGATTTGGGAGCTGGTAGGTGGCCTAAAAGAAAAAGCCTGGTACAGTGGGCTCTGAGGTTTAAAACTCCCACCATTCCCAGTTATCTTGCTCCTTCTCTGCCTCATGCTTGTGAATCAGATGTGAGCTCTCGGCTACCGCTTCAGTCCCGTGCCTGCCTGCTGCCA